>JAHDVE020009218.1:0-64869 GCA_022606495.2 Halesus radiatus | reverse complement strand
TTACTTGTAGAAGCAATGAATCTCAAAAATAAGCATTTAAAAATATAATTAACTAACTGTAGCATTTCCTGAAAATAAAATGACAAAAACACCCGTTTAATAATTTACCCGCAGAATTTCAAGGAGTCATCGACATTGATTTATTAGCTTCCTTGCTAGTATTTATTTGCATTCAATGCGATGGAGGTAATTAATATTGTACGATTTCATGGTTTCCAATTATATTTATTCTTATAAGGTAGCAATTAGTTAATGTAGTTAATGCGATACATTTTATTCGATTTAATAGGTTCATTTCCAGGCTGCATTGACGGTAAGTTCTCCTTATTGTGGTAGATACTCTTAGAATCACCCTGGTAAAACACAACAACTTAGATTCGAAATGTTGCTTGAATTGGGCCTAGCCGTGTTAATCGACGAAACCATGTTATTCATAAAATGCTTTTTTTTCGTACTGGTGAATTCTTCGCGGCTGCCTAGTATGCTTAGGCAGTAGCTGCGCTACTGGGCACTGCATTCACGTGAGGAATTTGTCAGTAATTACATGCAGAGTGAATTGGCATTTATCATCGATGTCCATGAAATTTACTATTGCTAATGTTTCAATCTCATAACCGTGGGCAATGGATAATGACTGTAAAATTCACAATATTAATAAATACGTTAAGAATATTCATATTTACCAAGAAAATTGATCATATAGTTGCTTCAATCATTTTCCATTCACCACGCAGTTTTGAGGTTAAGTTATAAAAATGAATAAACATAATTGGAATAATATAATATAATAATATATAATTTACAATCTTGACGCCCCCGACTGCATATATAAGTATGCCGATCTGTGCCTATCAAAATCTATAGTTTTAGCGGCTATCTTGAATTTCTAGATATTCACACTGATTTGGTTAGAAAGCGGCGTAAGTCATGTTAGGGGGGTGCTGATGTCAAATTTAATGTCAACCTGATTAATTTCGATGTTCATTTTGAATTTTGAGTTCTCTACCGATTTGGTTCAAAATCGGAATTAAAGTGTTTGGAGGTACACTGAAATCAAATGCGAAGAATGGATAACAAAGAATGTTTTTCTTCATTTAGAATAACTGTATCTCAGACGATATTAGGTCCTTGGAGACCAATTTGTTTTCAATTTGTACCACTTTAGCCTACTTTATAAAGTATAGATTAACCTTTACCAAGAATTACTCCTTCACTGTCAAAATTGACCAAAACACTAAAAAATAGCGAAGAATGATAACTTACAAAAAATTTGCATAATTTAGAACCGCTGTATCTCGGACACTATTAAGTCCTTAGAAACGTATTTGATTTCAAATTATAGCATATTTGGTCTACTTTGCGTGTGAGGAGCAAGGGGAAGATAGGAGACTTTTGTGAAAATACTCCCTGTTATAGGTATTATTCACCTGCAAAAATTTCAGTTTTTCTTATTACCTTCATTGACTGAACTACTGGTGAATTGTATTCAAGCTTATTGTCTGCATCTGGAGTGGGTTGTAAATCACTGTTATCTACCTATGTTATATTTTTACTGCTGTTTAGTATACAATATTGAAGGCCGTTTCGAAATCCCAAAAATTATCAAAAGACAAATAATTCTTATTCCCGTTTAATAAACGGGATCTAATTCACATCCGCCATCTTGGTTCCTAAGTTAAATGTTAATAAAAACTTGGTTCCTAAGTTAAATGTTAACCATTAATAAAAAGCAAAGCCATTGAAAGAACAGCCATATAAAAAAGCATCTAATTCATTTCAACCATCTTGAATCCACAAGTGGACAATCGAAAATCGGATTCCTTGATTCAAAAACCATGAAAATAATTCCCTATGTCAAAAACTGTGCTTATAAGTATTTCTGAGCAGGTGATCCACGTTACCCATTTCTATAATATTTCCAAAGCAAAAATAAAAGATTATGATGTGAAGAAATAAATACGTAAATAGTAACAAAAAAATATATTTTGTGAAAGGTACTTTGTATGGGTACTGTCAATTATTAATATATTATATACAAAATTAAAAAAAAACATATTCTCATCATTTACCCTAACCTATACCAACAGATCGACTTGCTTTACTTTGCAGTAAGCGGCAAAAAATCCTCCCTTTTCCGACTGCTAAGTTAAGTCTGTCAAGCTTCTATTAATTTATTGTTACACAGCGAATAAACGAAAAAATATAGAGCAAATGTTTTTTGTTTCGTATTGCATCAATACGATGAACATTTTTTTAATCCGGCGTGGTCTACATTATCCACATTTCCCCAATCCTGCTTCCGGATCGTGGTGGTCCGTGGTTTTGAGTTTGAGGCCTAAAATTCCTAACGGCGGTGAATACGCGGTCTTATACTGGACCCTTAAGCACTACAAAATAATATAATTAATTAATTAGATGTAAATGTGGTTTGAATTGATGAAGTTTAGTTTTTTTTTTATTAAAGACTTAATTATTTTTTTGTAGTAATAAATCCGTTCTTTTTTTACTTCTTCTTGAATTAAAATAAATATAATATTATAGATACAATATAATACAATTATATATTAAAATTATAAATAATTAAAATATTGTACATCTGTTGTGAAAAAAATAGAGATATTTTGACATTATATTTATACCTTAATTATGAATTCAGTTTTGATTATTTTAATCTTTGAATATTTTAATCTTTGAATATTTTAATCTTTGAATATTTTAATCTTTGAATATTTTAATCTTTCAATATTTTAATCTTTCAATATTTTAATCTTTGAATATTTTAATCTTTGAATATTTTAATCTTTGAATATTTTAATCTTTGAATATTTTAATCTTTGAATATTTTAATCTTTCAATATTTTAATCTTTCAATATTTTAATCTTTCAATATTTTAATCTTTGAATATTTTAATCTTTGAATATTTTAATCTTTGAATATTTTAATCTTCGAATATTTTAATCTTTGAATATTTTAATCTTTGAATATTTTAATCTTTCAATATTTTAATCTTTGAATATTTTAATCTTTGAATATTTTAATCTTTGAATATTTTAATCTTTCAATATTTTAATCTTTCAATATTTTAATCTTTGAATATTTTAATCTTTGAATATTTTAATCTTTCAATATTTTAAGACTGAGTCTTTTTTATAGAGATGTCTGAAATATTTGGAATTTGAAATATTTTGAACAATGTTGCTGATTGGAATGTAGTAATTAGTATTTGTACAAGACCCTCCCCATCCAATAATTCCATACTGAATTAATGAGTGAGCTAACGCGTTACAATTTTTCTTACTTAATAATTTTTCTTAACCTGATAAACATATTTAAAAAAAATCCTTTTGCGGTTAAGTAGTTCATACATGTAGCTGTTCTATTTCATATGTCGGTCTACAATTACTCCGAGGTACTTTATTTCATGGTTTAAAATGGTGCATGAACTTATTACGAACAGTTTTGTTACATTTTTTTTTCTGGTATAATTATTTTAATGTTGGGGTGAGTTCTGAAACTTATTTATTGAAAAAGGAATACAATTTTTTTTTTGCTTTTGTTGAGATCGGGTTTATATCGAATCAGTATTTTAGAATTTGCATCTCATTATAAACAATTAGTAATTGGACATTAGAAGGGTGTGGGTTCGAGTCCTGCCGGCGACATTTATCTTTGCTCGGAAGGTTTTTTTCAATTTGGATGAGTGTTTTAGATTAATAATTATTGTTTATAAAAATAATAATTGTTACCCTTTGCGCTATGCACAAAAATCTTGTCTTAAGTTTTTAAGAACTTTAGTTTATCAATTAATAATTAGTAAATAATTCGAATATGGTATCGTGACATCATTTGAAAAAACTTAAAAGTAATTTCACGTTATGTTTACATAATATTAAAGGAAATCTTAAATCAGAAACACTGTTATTTGTACAAAATAAAATTACATACACGAATCAATAATGTCATCGATTCCCGGGTTTTGTGTCTAACCTTGCGTTGATCTATTTATTGTGCCGCAATAAAACATAGCAGCGGTGTACTTTTATAAGACAGCATGCAGTTACAAAGCATTTGTATTGTTTACTTCCTGATAATGTTGCATGCATTCCTAGTCCATTCCGTTACAGTTTAGCAGTTTTAAACTGTTCCATTAGCTGTTATTGTATTGAAAAAGCAGCAAGAAATTTTTAAACTCCCAATACGACCAGTGCATGAAAAGAAGGATTTCCTATACGTATTTCTGTGAGCACAAATTCCTAGGGCACAATTTTTTTTTATATAGGTATCAAGGTATGTTTTTCTAATTAATAATATGATAAGTGACGATGAGGTTAAGCCAATGTGAATTAATCATTTATCACTAATTGAATTAATTACGTGGCGTGATGAATGGCTGTCGTTCAATTTCAAAAGTGCGTGATGTACGAAGTAAAATTAAGTGTTAAGTATTAAGTGTTTTGATGAAGAAAAATTACGACATTGTAACAAAGGGGAACTGGGCACAGCTTTATTTGTCTGATATTTTCAGATCAAGTGAAGTATATTTGTTTAAATATGATTTTCTCCATTGATGATCATTTCACCTATCAAAAAGACATGTTTCCGGGATTTTTAGCACTGGAACGAAAAAAAAAACACGTTTCAGACATCCTTGCACCGTCCATCATCTGACATCTGCTCCGATGCCTGCCACGTTGACTAAATGAGGAGGAAGTGCAACACGGCGCAATACCCCAAAAATCAATCACGATATTAATTTTGGCAGTGAAAATCTCAAATCGTATCCTTTTCAAAGGGTTAAAAATAATCTGTCTAACCCAAACTCTGGAACCCAAGGCAACCATTTGTTTTCACACCGAGGAGTTGACAATAAGTTATAAGATCAGCACAACTTGTATAATAATATTTATTAATTGACAATGAAACATACAATATTTCTGTTGAATAATGATCTCAATAAAACGATATATTAATTAATTATTTAAAATAATGGAGGTAAAGGTTAAATGCTACGAAGGTTTTCAATATCAACAAATATAAAGGCTGGGGATTAGAGATGGATCGTGACGCAATTTGTTAAGAGTGGGAGTCACGGTGCCAGCTCAATACTTTCCTACGACTCAATTGAACGACGGCTCATTTAAGAGCCAGCACATATTTAGAGCCGGTCGTGGCTCCCACGACTCCAAACTCATACGATTCGTGGTTTTTGAGCTCATACCCCAGCTCATACGAATCCTAGCTCATACGACTCCCAGCTCCTACGGCTCCCAGCTCCTGCGGATCCAAGCTTCCAGCGTATAGGTTTAGGTAAATAATGTCCAGATGCCAGACTATCAGGCGCTGTTCACGTACTGTACTGTACCTACATACGCGTAAATGCGGTAATTATTCTTATCTCTACACAAGAATGTGTGAACCATTGAAAACAAATGCTTTAAGATACGTCATGGCGCCAAATATTAATTGCAAGTTCCACGGTCGTTAGACAGTAGACACGTATACGATGATTTTGTATAAAAAAATTAGAACAAAGAACCTTATTTAAAGATGCGTCATGGTAGAAACACACCAGAATACTACAGAACATCTGAGATATGTTTATATTTTTAGATAGATAAACAATATTTTTTAAGTAGTTCCAACGTTTGTCAAAAAGAGTCACAGTTCAATTGGGCCGTGCCACGGTCCACCAGGAGTCGTGCTCTAACGGCTCATCAATATGGGTGGGCACAAATGAACGGCTCGTTCATGAACGAATCGTCGCTACCAGGCATATTGTGTTGGTGGTATATTATAAATTATATTTAATTAAATAATAATTACTATCATTTTCCACATTCAAGCCTTGGACAATATCAGCAGGATTATTAAACGAGATCAAAGAGTTAAAAGTTGTTGCTGTACAGGATATTCTCAACCAGAAAGGGAGTTGGGGCAGGAGATAGAGATAGAAATGGTGGGTGGAAGGTTGCGAAGTACCCGGCTATTCGTATTTGGTCACTAAACATGACTAAAGCCACTTCAGTCAAGTTTTAGATTAAGAATGTTTGTCGTTCCCTGGGCAGATATTGAGAGGATCTATAACTCTGAATGTGTGATAAATTTATAATATTTATATATGTGAAATTACCTGATTTTAAATCCGTAACCTTTTAATCCGTAGTTATTGATCTTAACTGCTCGGCCAGGAGGTCTCCCGTGGACAGCATGGGACTCTACTGAGCAGGTGCTTCGGGAATTTTAGAAGACGTATATCATACGTGTTGACGAAATACACCATGCATAAATTGCGAGCAGTGGCATGCAGTCCACAAAGGTTGAAAAGATGTGCCTACCCCAAGAAAATGAACCATAAAAAGAAATTAAAAGTGATAAAAAAATACGACGAGTTTCCGATCAAAACATATTTTTTAGATTGTTTTAGGGTATCTCTATGTATTATTTGCTTTGTGGCTCTGATGAACTGGCGCGATCCATCCGGTAATTATTGGTGTAAAATCGGAAGATTCTCCATCACGTGTTAAAAGAACATGTGTACACGATGTTATCCAACCAGTAATTACAATTTACCAGAATTCAAACAGCAGAAGTTGAAGTTCATTATACTAGTTTAACATATTTCAACTTAGTTGCAGAGCGCGGTATAATCGATAAATAATTATTGATAACCTTTATTATCCTCCATACACCGTGCCATTGGCAAAGAAAACCATAGTTGGGCCTCCGCTGGCAATTAAGAACCAATCAAAGTGGGCCCAAGTATTTACATAATTTTGCGCTCTTTGGTTTGATGAACAGATTATTTAGACAATGGCTTTTTAGTTTTTTTTTTAAATTTGAATACCGCACAACTGCTCCCATCCGTCTGGAGTCAGTGAGACTATTGCATCCCTAATTGGGGAATGTTGTGAGGCTGAATTAGTGGGGAGGGTAGGAGAAGGGTGAGAAGAAGGTGTTCAAATATCTGGCTATTCAGATCTAGTTATCAAACACTGCTAAAGCAATTTCCAGCAACGTCTCAATTTTGAATGGTCGTCTCTCACCAGGGCGATACATGTGCACGCCGTGATTTTAACTCGCGGCCTTCAGGTTCGTAGTCGAGAGGCCGTTCAAAATTTCGTTTACAGGCGGGCTTTAAATTTGGCATCGATAAATATAATTACATTATAATAATTAATAAATTAATGTTATTGGACAAAATAATGTCCACTCTGATCACCATCGACAATTGAAAAGTTGCTTAGAATGAAGAATTAAGTCTGATTAGTCAGGAACCAACCTTCCTCTTCTTCTGCTCCCCCCCCCCTCCCCTAACCCTTCCACTTCCATTAGCTTCCAGAAATTCTCCATATGGGGGGTGGCACACTCGGTATCACATCACAAATTGTAAAACAATGGTAAGAAATAAAAATACTAATATTCTATTATCGTTTTGCCATACCTTTGGAGATTAGATTTTTTTGAGAAAGTCACTCGGTTTTTGAGTCCTATTCCGTACCGCAGCATCCAATCTAGGTCATTCTCCATCAATGCTCATCTAATTGAGCCACGTTCAATCTCATCGATGGTCATAAATAATAACTGATAAAAGAGGAATAAACAGCGGTTATGAACTGGCCACCCCGTCAAGGACTTTTCGTGACGTCGCCGATAAAGCAGCCACAATACGCCGCATCAGCTGTCCGTATGCAAATACTGTGACATATATTCCAGGCCCCAAGCGATGAAATAAGGTCGTTGCATCAGACTTTAGTAGTCCACGTTTTTCAAAAGAACTTTTTAAGTGTAATTGTAAGGTAAGAAAAAAAACACATTAACTTTTTAGATTTGAAGATCTCTTAGGTTGATATGCTTCACGAAAATTATAATGTTACATTGTCATTAAATGGCCAATCAGCGCCATTTCGTTTTGGTTTTTCACATTTGAAAAGTCTCCATTAAACTTTGATTTTACGTTCGTTTCAGTTTTTGAATAAATTATGATCAGAAGAAATAGTACAGGAAAAGTGGGGTTTAATAAATGACAAAATTGCTACATTTATGAATCTTTGGTCATTCTTTAATCTTGGCAGTAGAAATGAAGATCTGCAGAGTCCGCTCAAATTAAAGTGGTGGAACACCCCTCTAGGGGAAGGAGTACGGGAAGATATTTTCAAAAATTCATATTTCACAGTTAGGTCGAGTGAGGTATACGAGTATATATATTGACGGCCTCCATGGTCGAGGGGTAAGGCTCTCGACTACGAATCCGAAGGTCACGGGTTCCATCCCGACGTGCGCAAGTAAATTTTATTTAATTGGTTTGTGCTGTTTCACAATTAATTAATTTAAAAATAAAATATAGTATATTTGCGCACGTTCCAAGTGGAAGATACTCATAGTGTCGCCCTGGTGAAAGACCACCATTCAAAATTGAAACGTTGCTTAAAATGGCTTTTAGCCGTGTTTAGTGACCAGATCTGAATAGCCAGGTATTTTCTCCACCTTCCTCTTCCCCTTCTCCTTCCCCTCCCCAATACCTTCAGCCTCACAACATTCCCCTATTGGGGATGCCATAGTCTCACTGGTTCCAGACGGTTGGGAGCAGTTGGGACTCTTGTGCGGTATTCATATAAAAAAATAAGGACTTGTTCACAGTAACGTGGTGGCCGACGCGAAATATCAAACTTATCCATGTACTCGTATATGTGCTTGTTATAAATAATTAACTAATCATTGACAACCGAGTGATTTTAAATTGATGGAAATCGTTACAGGAAATCAGAACATGCATTGAAAAGAAAGTAGCTGCAGACGGACCGGAGATGAGAGATGATAATGGGTTGCGGCTTTTGGCTTTTTTCCGCTATTGGGAGTCGGCATGTACTCTAGAACGTATTGTGACGTATCATAATGATCGCGATCTAATACCTGGTTAGTCCACACATGCTATTCGTGCCGATTCCCCTAGGACAAAAGATAGTCCGGAAAATTTCCACTTTAACAAAATAAATTACCAATTTTTAGTTTGCAATTGTGTTCGTTGTGAACTTTGTAATCATTATAAAGATAGCTACCAACAATATGGAATTAAAAATGGAGAATAATTTTGACAAATCTTGAATTTGAGATAAGATGACATAAATTGAACTGGTCTCATTAGATAAGTTGGTTAAGCGGTTGCCCCAGATAGGCAGAGGTCCTGGCTTTGAGTCCCAGATGCGACTGAAATCTTTTTATTTTCTGTCGTTTTTTTTACGTTTTCATGTTTCATTTAGGTTATGTTAATATTATTTTCTACAATGATTAAATATAAATTTCCGGCAAAAAGTAGGAATGTGTTTGTACTCATATATTATGTAATATTTATTTATTTTCTGCATTATATTTACTGAATAGATAATATGTAAGTATGATCTAAATTGATTGATAATTTCGGAAGTTATATTGGTTAATCTCTTCAAAATCTCTAGCACATCACTAAAAGTTTTATAGACAATGTCGACAATTTGTCAATCATCCCGCAGTAAATTATGTAGATTTAGTCGACGTGACCGTTGTTCGTTCGTTGACGATCTACGGTCGATAATGACCGATATTGACGATTGATTATTACCTTTTATTGATGTGCTTGTGCTAGTGATGCATTATAAGCGATTACAAGTCGACCAGAATCGATAAACTGAACCGTTTGAACAGAGTTGCATGCGTCGCTTTTAACACTGGACAGGCCAAGCAGATTTAGCGCATTTACCTGCTGACTCCGAGTAGTAATTTCTTACTTCTTATAGACGTACAGTCATCATTACATTATTGAAACAGGTACTGTTGCAACATTACATTTACTTGGAATTGTATTACCTCGCCAATGGTGCTAAGTCGGTGTCGGCTTCGACCAATTCGTACGTGCAGATGTCTGAGAGGAACATCGAATCAATAGTTACCTACGAGTATATCGCCCGGAGTAAATACCACACGTTGTAATAAAATGCTTTAACGGAAACATTTAGTAGAATCTTTACATAACTAAAAGCGTTTTTTTGTATTTGTATTTGATGCAATAGAAATTATTCGCGAACTGGAGTATTCATCATCATACAATTAATCGGTAATTTCTAGCAACTTTTTTAATCTCGCAACGTCGTCTCCATCATGAGCTATAGGGCTTTGAAATATATAACCATCAAATGTTGCTTGTTCTGTCATTGTAGAGGACTTTGTTAGCGATACCTGGGTAAAACCCGACGTTCGACATTTTACATGACTCGGCATGGAGATGTGGAGCACATTAATATTTTGAGAGCAGGAATGCTGTTAAGGCATTTTCACTTCTGCAGCACAAATTTTAAAAGAACAGATACTGTTCAACGCATTTTGTGACCAACGGATGTTTCGATTTTGGCCAATAAACGAATTTTTAATAGTTTCGGCTAAAGATTTGCCGAAACTTCGACCCAGCCTAATCACTACGAATCAATTGGTATTATGTCACACAATTAGTGATAAAAGCTACATCATTTACAAACGGACAAACCCAAAGCTTAATAAAAAGTGTACAAAAATAGTGTGTCACTATTAGCCTCCAGAAAATTGACTTAGTGTTAAAATCACCGTGAAGTGCCAGTACATCGAAATAAGATGGAACAGCATAAGCTTTATTTTACAAAGACTTTTAGATAAAAAGGGAAAGTAAACAGGTATAGGGTGAAGTAATAATAATAATAATTGGATGATTTGTATAGCGCCGTTTTTGTGAAAGATCACCTCAAGGGCGTTGTACAAATACGGTAGAATAAACCTTTGCCCCTCTGACTAGAGCATTATGAAACTTCTTATTTGTTTTGAAGTTCTTCCACAAAGCCTTCGTAAGATTTATGATTTGATAAGGCATGCATTTATATGATAATACGTCTGATATCATTATTAAATCCTAAATTGCAAGTTCGATATTAAGATGAAGATAAGACAGTGGCAAACATGATAAAATGCACGGCATGAGTCTCTAAACAGAAGAGTCTCTTACCTAAAAGGTCATCCTTCACTGATGGCCTCAACATTGCTAGACCTTAGATCCGAGGTTCAAACCTAAATGCCATACTTCCGACGAGGTGCACATTGCAATGACAGAAAAGTCTTACAAATTTCACATCAAAAAGGCCTGTTTTGGGAGTATATAGTATTTTTAACCTTTTTAAAGGAGTTTAGGTCAGTCACTACAGATATATCTATTATTTATACCTAAATACTGTATGTAGACTATAAGATATTTATTTTTGGGTCTCTACGGACGAGACCCTTGACTGTACCCATCTAACTGTATTTTGGGTATGCATTTATTTAATATCAACGGTATAAATATAAATATACCATGAACAATAATTAAATATCAGAGTTAAATACAAGCATAAGAAAATAGTACAAATAATTTCAAAAAGTAACAACTATTAAATGTGTCATTAGACCTTACAGTGACATCAGAGAGTATGTAAAGCTTTTGAAGGATATACAAGTAAGATAAATGCGTACATATAAAACATATAAGTAGACTTGGGTTAAATTAATACATATTAATATAAGTACGACCAATCTTCACTTTTTTTTCATTTGTCCGCATGCAGGACCAATCTTAGGATAAATTCTGCAATTCCCCGTATTTGTGCGCAATATAATGCACAATTTCACAATATCGACATTCTCAAAAATACCTTTCAAAATTTCGAACAAAAGTAATACGTACGACCACAAATGAATGCACGAGTATAAAATGTATCGAGAGCATCTCCTGTCCCAATCCTATCCTCCTCTTCCTCTCCCCCTTCCTACTTATTTTAATTTTTTCTTTATCTTGTTAGCTTCATAAATAAAACATCTGTATTTAACCACTGTTAACACAAGAAACCTGTTGGAATTACCTTTTTTTAAACTTCCTTTATATATTTGTATTAAAAACAGTTTTTTTAAAATAAATCACTATTTAGAAACATGAGAGGTTTTCCTCTCAAATAAATGTCTTTGTACAAGAATCTCACTCTCAAACTTATTTTTAAACTCACCTGTGGGGAGAGCTAAGTACTTCCTAAATAAGGTGGAATACAAAATCAATCTGTTTTTTATGTCCTATTACGCATTTATAGGGTTTTTGGCATTGTAGGTAGCACACGGCATATACGGTACAATCATGAATCATCGAGTAAATAAATAAATAATGATTATTTTTATAAACAATAATTATTAGCCTGAAACACTCATCCAAATTGAAAAAACCTTCCGAGAAAAGATAAATGTCGCCGACAGGACTCGAACCTGCACCCTTCTGATTGCCGGTCAGATGGGTGCAGGTTATCTTTCAACTGCCATACTTGATTTGACAGCGAAAGTAATGTCTTGTGACGACTATTATTATTTCTAAACAAATATTCATTTGAAAATTTTATTTCATTTCAAATATTTATTTTTTCAAAATATATCAAAATAATAATGTTCTTAAGTAGGTACCTACTTGTGAAAATATTCTACCCAAAAAAACCTTCTTCTTTTGAATATGTTATCTGTGGCTAACCATAGTGGTACATTTATGGGCTAACCTCAACACAACATGGCGTGTTCAATGTTTTTCATACTAATTTTAAAACGTTATAGCAACAGTTTTACATATTGGATTTCATTCTTAACCTTCCCGTCACCAACAATAACAAACTGTGCTATTTTAAGCGAAACCGGGCCAGTATTTTGGAGAAAATCGAGGACACAATGACAAAAATTCATTTTTATGTATAGAGAAGAGATATATGCAGATAGAGATAGTCTAATACTCTGATACCAACTCTTTCTTATTGATAAACCCAGATTCTTAACATTTCATTAGAACTGCTAGTATACACCAAAAGAGAAAGCCTCTGGATTCATTGCAAAGACAGAAATACTAAAAGTCGTCTCAAAAACTGTGATATTTACACCCAGCCGTCTGTTTATGTATTTAATCCATAAATAACCACTTTTGACATTATATAAACTGGTTTTGTGAATTAACCTGGTATTTGGATGGCGAATCACCTCTAGCGACAAACGAAGTGCAGGCATGGACAAGAACAGGATATCGACTTTAAACGGGTAATTTTTGGGGGTGTTACTTTTAAGGCTAAACGAAACATGTTACGCGCTCACGTATGGAGCTTTTTTATATTTTAAAACTCTTTTAGAACATAATGCTTTTAAATATTGAAATGAATTGTTTGTTGACGGATGTGTGAATGTGATATTTAATAAATTTTTACTGTAGATTTAAAGCTCAAGCCCTTCGGAGAAACTTTCTAAATTGTTTTAAAAATAAGCGCCATCTGTGAGAGCGTGTCATGTTTCGTTTAACCTTGTGGTGTCAGGTAATTTTCAATTGACATGATGGTAAAATCACGTGGCTTGGGCACGTGTTAAAATTGCCAGAAGGCCAAAATCCGCAGAAAATTTTGAGTGCTATTCCAGAGCGAAGGCGTCCAGTGAACCGCCCCAGAGACAGGTGGGAGAAGCAACTCCAGAGGCTGGATCTACTACTATACACAGGACAGGGACGTCTGGAGGCAGCTTGTCGATATGATGTATCCCCGACCCGAGTAGGACAAGGGGAAGAAGATGTATTTAAGTATGTATGATATTAAAATAATTTTAACTGAAAAGGGGAATTTTTCGTACTAAAAACCGTATCATAGTAAACCATTTTTGCTGGTTTTTTTTACACTCTCGGTGAAATCGACCGGTCGATGACAGTTGCTGAGTTGACATCGCGTTTGGGTCTCACCCAGGCGTCGTGAGTTCAATTCCTTGATTAGATAAGTCCTCCATTACGACACAAGCAACATCTTCTGCTTAATGTGATGGTATTATGAGATTTTCAAATATTGTCAGGTTATTCGTAACCAGTGATTATTTGTCTTTCTTAAAAAAAAATAATAAGTCAAACTTAATATCTCGTAATATTATAAATCGAAATGTAATATTTGAAATCACTCTCACATAAAAATCAAGATTTAAAATTAGTTTTACGAATAGCAAATTAATATTAATAACTTATTATAAACTTGACGAAGGAAGCGTACTTCTGAAACCGGTAGATCATTATATTAAATTGAAGAGGTTTAAAACAAATTTATGTGTTTTATATGTTTAAATATTCGTTTTTATCGCCTCCTGTAAGGTTTTAATTTTGTGTTTTAAAGGGTTTTATCTATTTACAGTCGACACAGAAAGAGTTAACGGCCCTCCACACTGTCGACTAAATTCTTGAAAAAAATGTTTTTCGTAATCTAGGATTCAATCGAAGATTTAAGCAAAAAATATGTACAACTCAGTTCTGCCAAAATAACAAAAGAAAAACATTTTCTGTCGATTTCCATTATTTAATATCTATTTCAAATTTGTTAAATACCTTATAAAGAACATCTTAATATTTTCCGGCACCGTTGGTAAAAGTGTTTTTTTTATGAGAACACTGCAATTTGAGGTACGTTCATTTTGTTTTTTTTTTTTTAAATTATTTGACTCCATACAGAAGGAAAATAATTTATTTCTACTTCATCTGTGGGGATGCTGTGTGAAGGAGAAAAGGATAAGAGGTGGGTAGGAATCTACAGGTCATTGTATCCAGGAGTGACGGACGTATTATTCAATTCCTCCCACTGCGGTGCATGGCGAGATTCCGGCTGGAGAGGGGCAAGGGGTCTCTCTCAACAGGCCACCCCTGATCCGGCCCACCACGCAGCTGGTGGGCGGACGCAATTGCCGCCAAGCCCTTGACAAACCTTACCCCATGAACTCGGGGACCCCTGATAAGTCATCAAACTTAGCAAACTTGGAGAGGCCCATGGCGGAAGTGTTGGTTATCCAATTAATGGTTCTCGGGGCGACGGTACCCAGTAAGATAAAATGGCTAAATTAAATTTTGTATTGTAAAATATTAAGCAAAAATTAAATAGAAATTAAAACATGGAAATACATAGACTGATGATAGGTCATTTTTAACCAAACAAGAATTTGTTCGCTAATATGGAGGGCTCTAATGCATACACTGCATACTGCTCCTTCAAATATCTATTCCATTGATGAAAACACCCACGGAAATATGTCATTATAATAATATATGCCATTATTTACTTTTGGTTTATTTTGTTTCAGTAGGGCATACATTTTAAAGTCTAGCCAGCCTCGAAACAAGCAATTACGCCTCTCACATTTTTCTCATAACACATAATTAGTACACATGCCATCGGTAATACTGCAAAACATCACGTTTATTTGTTGTCAAAATATGTTAAGTAGGAAACTGACATTTGTCAGAACAGTTGGAATGAAAAAAAGTTCCGGTCGTTTGGTGTATCATAGGTATAGATATCAAATAAAATAAAATAACGACGTATAACTTTATGAAACAGGTACCAGACTTTCTAACCTTGTTCTAAAGCAGAGGTTTCCAAACTTATTTGTCTCACCGGATACTTTTGGACTATACTTTTCATCAGCGCCCAGCGTTTCTTTTTACGTAACAATCTATATCGTGATACGATCTTTTCATCACCTCTGTTCTTCATTATGATAGCTTTTTGATCTTGATAAATATTTATATGGATAGTTTACATGTTGTATTATGTAGTACAAACATTATTGCTCACCTGACAACAGAGAAATCCGAGAAACCTAGTTAGGTGTTACACCATAAAGAAAATTATAATAAAAAAAAATTCCAAACAAAATGTCTAGAAATTGCTATATAGTGATGCCGAAAAAAAAATTCAAGAAAAAGTAAAAAAAAATATATTAATCCATCTGTAAATCAATAGATCAATTGAATAGTTTATTTTGTTGCATGATTTTTTCAACGGTCTACCTACAAAAAATTTTAATTCATAAGGAAAATTTATTTAAAATATTTTTGTTGCCATCGCCCTTCATTTCAGCTCATCACAGCCCTTCATTTACTCCCGAGTCCATAACCGCCCTATTGGATCGCTCTAACGCCCCTTAAGGGGCGATATCGCCCACGTTAGGAATCTCTGTTCTAAAGTAATAATTAAATGAAGTTCAATAGAGCCGGTAAACCGGGAAAATTTACATACTAACTCGTAAGACCCTTGTCTGGATTCCAATGGCCGCCATTTGATACGTTGCTGGCTGTTCGTAGGGCGCTCCTTCCTGTGACGCTTTCAAACAGAGACTGATAGTCTAAGATCATGTGGAGAAGCTATAGGAGCATTATAGGAGCCAGTAAGGATGGTGTCGTATCATAAGAGGTGTCGAATATCATTGAGAAGGCCGGGGTAAGTCGTTACAACTTGACGATAATTCCACTTAACACATTTTGTTCTAGTACCGCATACACCGCATACCGCATCACATGTTTAGATTTATTTAATTATGTACGACTTTTTAAAAATTTTACTGCCATCGTGAATGTTTCATTAATTTAACTTAAAATACTACATTCTATGAACCTACAATGGTTACATAATTGAGTTCAATTGTAAACATACAATTTTTTCTTAATTTGATAATAATTGTTACAAAGTGAAGATGTAATAGAAATTATATAGTACATTACATATTTTAAAAGCACTACGCCAATGAAAAGAACTGGCTCTTGAGTTTGGTTGAGTTAGCCACGTTCATAACAATAAGAATATACAGTTAAACATAATAAACAAATAATTAATATTAAGTACTAGAAATTAGGTAGCATAAATGGACGTATATATAATAAAAATTTTGAATTTTAAACAGTTTCGTTTGTTTTTACTTTTTCGGCTAGACTATTAAAATATTTTATCCCTTTGTAAATACAACTTTTTCTTTCTTTTTTTAATAAGTATGTGATGACAAAGATCAATACAAATGGGGAAGTATTAATTTTAGCACATGTCAATAAAATCAGTAATAAGAAAAGTAATAAACATCCGTATTAACATTCCTAGAAACGGCAATCGTCGCATCATGGATAAACATTTATAGAGAAAAATAACTATTATATTTTGCACACGGTCTTATAATATGTTCTAATAAATCATAATGTGTTCTATGGAAATACTTATTTAGTTGTAACCGTCATAACAATGTGACTTTTTTTAGTCGGATTACACACAAAAATAGCGGCATTTTCCTTGAGGTATTCATATGTATCTACGTAGGAAGCAGAAACCAGCGTCGTGTCTAAACTTTTCAGTTTTCACTATTTTCCAGGACACCCTTTGCAAACATGAACACATTAAATAACATTTAATCATCTATTAATTGTTATTTTGTTCAACTCCTTTTAATAATTATTTTTTTAAAAGTAAATTATATTTAATAATGTTATTATTAAGTTCTGCAAGTATTTTCGTTTTTTTTATTATTGTGACAGCTGTTGTTTCGGCGTTCAAAGACATTGTCAAACTGAAACATAATTTTTCTTGAATTCTTGATTTCATTTAGAAAACTTAAAAACAATCAGTTCTTTAATAAAACCTAGTCCGCATCAGCACAGGGACCCCTACTGAGGAGGACCACGAAAAACATCCATAAAATTTGTTATTATGTAAGTGGAAAAATAAGTGCATTGAAACTTAATAAAAAAACAATTAAACAAAACAATAAAACAAAACAAAAAATACACAAACTTCTTGATATTGACTAGGTTCACTAGGATATTTCAAAATATCCTATTAGTGTACTATACTTGATTATTTATCTACTTGACCACACTCCTTCTCGTGTTATGTTATGTTCTGGTACAAAATCACTTTTTTTATTTTTATATGAATACCGTACAAGAGTCCCAACTGCTCCCAACCGTCTGGAGACAGTGAGACTATGGCATTCCCAATTGGGGAATGTTGTGAGGCTGAAGGTATTGGGGAGGGGAAGGAGAAGGGGAAGAGGAAGGTGGGGAAATACCTGGCTATTCAGATCTGGTCACCAAACACGGCTAAAAGCCATTTCAAGCAACGTTTCAATTCTGAATGGTGGTCTTTCACCAGGTCGATACTGAGAGTATCTTCCACTCTGGAACGTGCGCAAATATACTGTATATTATTTTTAAATGAATTAATTGTGAAACAACACAAATTAATTAAATAAAATTTACTTGCGCACGCCGGGATTTGAACTCGGATTCGTAGTCGAGAGCCTTACCCCTCGACCACGGAGGCCGCCATGGTAAAACACAGAGATTCTTCACACTTCATTCATTGGCAGTCCTAACTCAGGATTGTAAATTGAATTGATTTATGGTGACCATTATAATATTGCTTTCCTCATTTCTTCTCCCAAAACTTAACATTTGGAGATGTCTGACTAACGCACTGGACGATCAAATGTTTATAAGTTTTGCACATGGTCTTGAGTTTTATTTATTTTAAGTTTGCACCCGAAATTCCACGACCAATGAGATTGATGTATTTTTCCACCCAAACATCTCCGATGCCTCGCAAATATCTAACATAATGACTTGATGAATCACATCATATATATTATAATATGTTTTTAAAGTCCAATTCAAGATCATTACATTCAGCCAATTGGGGGTTTTTCCAGACGGTCAAGAGGTTAATAATGTCCGTTTAAATCTGTGGTTTTTGGTATATCAGAGATGGCTAACCTATATTAAGACAGTTTCTATATATATATAAAGAAAAGTGTCTATCGGTGTGTGTGGCTAGGTTTGTTTTTTATATAAATCTACGGTTTTATTCCGAGCATGATGAAATTTTGTATACTTGACCTTCAAAACAAGAGGAAGGTCACTGTCTACGCAAGCTTTCAAAAAACCAACCCCATCCCCCTTTTCCACACCTTAAAGCAGAATTTTAGTATTTCTTAGTGGAATTTGGCACGTTTGACTTTCAAAATTAGAGAAAAATTAGTGAGTGCAGGGAGGGAACGCATCACAACATCAAAGCAAGAGTAAATTATTCAAAACCCCGGCAACAGCGGGTACTAGGGCTAGTTTTATATAAACAATTCAAACATTGATATTTTTCCGATTCACTGGCCATATTTAAAAGGAGCATCTTGGCAATAATATAAACTGCTCAATGATCATACATATAGCATCACTTCTATAGTATGTATATCACCACTTCTCACACCTACGAACACATTCACACTTACAAATACACTAGACATGTCACCCGGGAAATGCAAGAAATCAGAAATTATACTATTATTTTTCATTATTATTTTTAATAATAATGAAAAATATTTTTATTCTTCAAAATATATCTAAATAATAAAGATTTTAAGTAGGTACCTACTTGTGTTTTTCGTTTTCAAAATATTCTACCAAAACAAACCTTCTTCTATTGAATATGTAATCTGTAGCTAATAAGAGTGGTATATCTATGGGCTAACCTGAATACAAAATGGCGGGTTCAATGTTTTTCGTACTAATTTTAAAGCATTAACCTAAACCCTCCCCGCACTAATAAGGACAAACTGTTCTAAACCGGTAAGTAATTTTCGAGAAAATCGAGGACAGACACACATTTTTTTTTGTATATAAGGAACACAATACTTACTATTCGAGTTAAAAATGGAAATAAATAAAGTTAAGTAGATCTGTAGATAAAGGGATTCTGTTTAGAGATTTGAGTTTGGAATTATGGAGATGGAGAGATCTCACTTTTAATTGTTGTGCTAATGAGCCTGCGTCGAGGATCTTTACTCGTCTGCTGCTGCGTGTGGTGATTTTTTTATTTATTTCTTTGGCACAGCCTCACTTGCGTTAGTGCAAGCAGATTATTTATCAGACACGCAGAGTTTTTTTCTTGATTTAGGCTTTGACACGCCTGAAGACATAGATTCGCACTCCCTGGTGTATTATAGCGTTAGTCATTTTGTTTATACATATTTATGAGACGCCATCTTGAAAGATAAATTACAAAAGTGATACAAAAACCTATTTGAGAGCTGCGAAATTCCAATTGACCAAGTATGTATATTTTTTTAAAGTGGTTTATAGGAATGATTTCTTTTTCTACGATTACAATTATTCAGTCTATAGTCATACACTTGCGATTAGGTACATATGTTTTTTACAGAAAATAATTATTAACTACAGCTTTATCCACAGAGCAAAACAATACATCGAGATGCCCAAACATGCAAAGGGAAGAAGCAAAATAAGGGTGGCGGGGGGCGAGATAGTGGTGCCGCCAATTTAACTGAAACGACGAATAAGTAAAAAGGTTCAGCTCGTTTATAAAAACGGAATATTTAGTTTGACCATTTTTATAAATAATGTTTTGTAGTCAAAATCACGTGAAACAAACTTTGGTGTCAAAATGGGTGTCTAGCGACTTTTGCCTCCAGCCGTCGAAGTGGTACTTAGGACAAGTCTATTAGATCTGACTTTATGGAAGAAATTTAACTTACCTATTTTTTAACTGATTTTTTTGTGTGTTGATTTTGACTTGCGTGGGACGCACAAACGGACTTTAAATCGATTTTATAGAATGCAATATTTGGATTCCTGAGAAGTTGATATCCGGATCCGTCTGTTACAGTAATTGTCAAAGTGGGTAATGTCAACCTCATTGAGGCGTTGGAGCGATCCAGGAAGCAATGAGGAGTAGTACTTACTGGGCGGTGAGGACAATGAGTTTGAATATAAATACTTATATTTTCAATGGCGGCGGTTAACTAAGGGCCGGTATATCAGTGTATCCTTATTTAAGCTTGCTATTTCGTCCGTTAATCCTTGCTAAGCCGCAAACATGTAAAATAATGGAAGATGCTCTGAGGAACTAGCATCATTGATCCCTTCGGAACCGGTGCACAGTCGGGAAACACGCCAAATGCTCGCCCACCATTTGCACACAGTTGACATATGTTACATGAGAAGAGGTAGTTTCTACGAATCGTGATGATCTGCCGGCCTCTGTTGTTCCTCCCTCCTACAACATGGGTCTCTTCAAGACCCAGGTTTACTCTTCCTATCCCCTAAAAGACCCTCCACACAGCATCCCCAAAGATAATATAGACCTCGAGGGAAATTATTTCCCTCGGGTAAAAAAAAAAAAACAATGCTTGGAACTAGTTCCGGCGCTAGTACCTAGTGACATATCTCATATGTTAACTTTCACATTTACGTAAATAATTGCGTACAATCGTCTCGCTAAAATTTACGTTAATTCGTAAATTACCTACTTTTATCAGTTAATTATTATTTTTTTTTGTGTTTAATTCGTAGAACTCCATTTCATTTTTTTTTTAATTTTATGTAAATCAAATTTAATAATGTTATTATTAAGTTTGATTTTCATTAAATAGGATGATTTCCAATTTAAAGATGGATTTTTTAAAATCCAACGTGAGTACATAGTTTGTTTTAAACGGTAAGATCATAATTTCATTAATAGTAAAAGCCAGAAAATAAAATTTATTATAATCACATTGAACCGTGCTGGTTGGGGTGGATGACTTTATCAAAAATTAAAAAAATAGCTATGTTTGGCAATAAGGAACTGCGGGTCTAACTTAAATACCAGTATACGAGTATCTTTATTTTTTCTAAAGTTTATTTTCATTGTTAAAATATGTTTAAAATATTCAATTTTTCATTCAGTTATGAGGTTAGAATGTTAAATGTCAAAATAAGAAAGAGCTTTACCGCAAATAAATTTATATTTTATTCATAGTAAACCATAATAAAACACAAATAATTAAATTATTTAAAAACTTAAACTCAAAGAATAATTATAATATTTTACATTAGCATTATCATAATATCCGCATTGACAATTGATTTGTCCATGATAATTCTTATTTCTTGCATTAATAACGAAGATTAATAATAGTTTTTTATATTGAGCAACAATTGTAGTGCTTTAAGTCACCCAAATTAATTTTAAATTTAGCCATAAAGTAAAAAAAAAAATACGAAACAAAAACGACAAATAAAAATTTCCATACGCATTCAAAACTAGAGTACGCGCGGACGAAACCCGTGACGTCAAATAATGTTGAGAATGCAATGATACAAACATAACAGATTTTTTTATGATATGATATTTAACTTCTAAATTACGATTGACAAATTCTGCGTATAAATATATAATAAAACTTGTATATTCTGAATCGGCGTTTGCTGAAATATATGATTTGTGTTTTTTGCCTGAGTTCTTTATTTGGTACTGCAATATTGGTGATATCTGTCTTAACGACCTATATACGGATTTGTGCTATTCATGCTTTATGCTATACTGAAATACCGAGCCTAAATAAGTTTGGGAAACACCGGTCTATTTGTATGAGTTAGCGACCTTACTGAAGTATACCAGTTCTAGTGCGGATACTGTTCAGGTATTTTACATACAATTAAACAGATCTGCTGACTCACAAAGCAATATATTGCATAAGAAATTCTACACCACTCAAACAATACATACTTTAGTTATACTTTGTTCATAACTTGAATAATATATACAGAACAAAGGGCTAACTTGTCAAGAATGTATTAGAAGCGAAAGTTTCCAGCAAGAACTGTGATCTAGTTTTACATATTAGACCTGCGTTTAATGCGATTGTTATCATGTTTTTGTGAAACTTCAGTTCATTCTTCAATCAGCACATATTTTGTTTGTATATCTCAGCAGCCAGTTGAGGGGTAAGGTCCACAACTACGAATCCGGAGGTCGCGGGTTCGAATCCCGGCGTGCGAGTGTTCCGAGCTCGATCAAATTTTGCACACTTGACGTTCAGTCAGTATTAAATAGTGTCTATTCTAGATCCAATTTTAGAACGACCTGTTGGCGCGCATGTCTCCACCCCCTTACCCCACCACTTTCTCCGTCTAGACAGTCTACAACTTGCTGAATTGGCGGAGCGTAGCCGTGAGCCGTGTGCGGGGTGATGCAATGAATGCGGAACGGTGGGGTATGCGCAGTACGAACCTTATTTCGAACCATAGCGGGTTGTTCTTGGGCTGAATCGAGTATAGTGGTGGACACTCTCAGTATCGCCCTGTTGATAGCCCGCCATTCAGAATGGAAACGTTGCTTGAAATGGCTTTAGCCGTATTTGGTGACCAGATCTGAATTGTCAGGTACTTCCCCGCCTTCCTGTTCCCCTTTCCTTCCCTTCCCTTCCCAAGAGCCTTTATCCTCACAACCATACCCCAATCGTTGATATAGAATAGCTTTTTTTCATCCAAGAGCCATGAAGATCTTTCAAGAAATACCGGCCAATATAAAAGAAGGGTGTTGAAATTTAAGAAGGAAGTGACGAAACACGTAAAGTGCAATTTTTAATGTCGTAATTTGTAAAGTTTCATTTGTAATTTTATTTGTATATTGTCACTTAAATTCCATTTTTTTAATGATGTATCGTGTTAACATTAGGATACAGGTAACCAATGTACACGTGTTCTATTTTCGGTTAAATAAATAAAACTGGTTTATAATTAAATAAATTTAAAAAATTTCGAAATTAGAAAAGTCTATTAAATATTATTAATATTTTTTTTTTTAAATAGTTATCTCTTAAATTTATTTTCACATTATTAACTACATTTATAATATTTTAAATATTAATTTTAATAATAATAACTATTTTTATTTCATTTTTTATGCCTTGTTATTTTCTTTTTTTTTTTCACACAAAAAATAATTTTTTTTTATAAATATCTAATAGAATTTTTTTAAATTTAATAGTTTATAAAATTTTTAATTTTTCAATTATTATTTGTCTATACTTGTCATTATTATTAGTAGGTAAATTGTTTATCCTGAAGAGGAGAGCTTCGCTCCTGAAACATGTAGATATTTAGATATTAAATACAGTGCTTTTAAACAAAGTAATTATTATTAATTTAATAAATAAATAAGTTATTCTAATATTGAAAAAAAGCATAGATCGTTTGTCGATTTACTACAGTTTGACTATAGTGTAATTTTAGAGACTTCTTGTAATAGTGTGCGAGCTTTGAGGAAATATTTAATTGTGTACGAACATGTTAATCAAAGCTTTTAAAACAAAAGACCCACGCATGTGACAAGTTTTCCATCCAACGTGGAAATTATTGATATAGGCAATATACAAACATAACTTAAAGTTGCTGTTAATTAACTGATATAAATTGTTTGGTTTCTGGGAAAATATCCCAATAACACCACTTAGCAGCCATTTAGTGTTCAAAACTATAAACATCGTTCACTTGTAATTAATAAAGTGGTACAGATGCGTCTAATGAACAAACCTTGAAGCAATATTAACATTTACAATAATATTTCGAATCCTATATGTATTGGTAGAAAATGATTGGTCTGAAGGGTATCGCAAAAGCACAGAGCTTGCCAAACAATAATTTCTGGTTGTTACGATCAAAATATTCGCAGAATTTTTTTGTATTACATAATACAAAGGGGTGTCGCGGAAAACTTTAGTTATCCAAATTACGTGCTTTTAACATGTCCTTTAAGGGGATCCACTTCGTAAAATTCAAACGAAATCACGCACTCCTTACGCAGGTGGCGAAAATGTAGAAATTCCCGCTGAACACCGCCCACATGTTCCGATTTATGCAAAAAAAGTCACCAAAATGCTGGCTTTATTTTATTTTGTAAAGCTCAGGCATTAAAATGTTTTTCGGTCATATTCTAAAATACTTAATTTTCCACGATGAACAATATAACAACATCCGTAAAAATGTTAATAAGTGGCGGATTTTTCACTTTAAAATTTCATATAGTTAATTTTTTTCTTAACTAATAAAAAGACTCAAAAACTAAGACATAAATGAAAAGCCGAGTTGTATGTTATGCCAAAAGGAGTCTAAAAATTAGACAATGTCTCGCAATTTAATAAATAAGTATTGTAAACCCTTTCTAAACCACCAGACCGAGCGCGAGAGACGATCGGCGAGGCTTATAACTGTTAGTACCAACCTAATAGCCTCTTTACTATATATTTTTTCATTTATGTAGGGTACCTAATATTTATTTTATTATTTCACATAAAATGTATTAAAATGCATGAAAAAACTAATTCATACATTTCGGGCCGCTAGAGGCGCTAGTGTAGTATGCTGCCATCAAATGTCAGAAGCTGGGCGTATTATCAATTAAAGATATTTGGTTGAACTGATCAAATACCACGGGCATCCGGAACGTCGGTGTCCGCGGCTCTCCATTCAGCGCGGGACCGTGAGGACTGGAGGAGCCTGTTTCATCAGGACAATTGTTATGGAGTATCAGCAATGAAATATTTATCTCAGATTTAACGACGTAACAGCAGCTTATTGATATTAAACGTGGGTTTACAAGTGAGATGAACTACACAAATGCTCATTAGCGCGTGTTTTGTAACGCGTTAGTGTCAAATTAAGATTCTTAAGTTGACACTCGCCGTAAGCCGATGGAAACTATGGTATTATGCGAGCACATTGCAAGCGATCAAACCATCTATTCCCCTTCGCTTTTTGTTCTACGATATACCCATAACATGTTTAACGTTCATACCACGAGACTTGAAGTTGGGAAGTAACGGTAATAAGCCCCACACTAACAATCAAATTCACCGCAAAGGATTGCGAAATCTATGATTTAATAAAAACATTTTGCTAGAAATCACTATAAATCGAAATAAGGTCCTAAATAAACACTTTTTAGCGATTTACATGTTCTGATTCAAGGAATCTAACTCAAAGGAATATCTAAGCCTACTAAATCACATTAGTGCATATGAAGTGTATATGAAGTGAATATGAAGTAAATATCAAGTGTATATGAAGCGTATATGAAGTGTATATGAAGTGTACATGAAGTATATATTAAGTGCATATGAAGTATTTGTTAGGCATATATTAAGTGTATATGAAGGTATATGAAGTGTATATGAAGTGTATATGAAGTGTATATGAAGTGTATATGAAGTGTATATGAAGTGTATATGAAGTGTATATGAAGTGTATATTAAGTGTATATGAAGTATTTATCAGGCATATATTAAGTGTATATTAAGCTTCAAGGTGTACAGGTACAGATCAACATAATTATCTTTGCAGAGGGGCAAAAGAAGAACTAAGAGAAAAACGAACTTTTTTTAAGCATATTGTTTTATATTTATCACAATATGGACAATGGTGATATCCAAATGCCATCCAAATGACCAACATTGATTGGGTGTAAATCGTATTTTTATTTATATTACCAATTTAAATTTGACAGTTGAATTTATTTTTAAATGATAAATTACTTTTGAAGTGCTTTACCATTTAGCAGTGCATTTTTTCCATCATCTTTTTAGTGTGCTAAATGGCTTAGAGCTAACAAATTTGTTATTTATTTTCCAAATGTGTGAATCTGCATTCATTTCCACTGGAATGCCAGTATAAAGTTGTATGGCCAGGTCTACACGTAGGTGTTTTTAAAATAAACACCTTTTGGAAAATCTGTGAATTAATTCCGTCGCTAAACTAAAATCTCCATAAGAAACTTCCCCTCTGATATCTACATATCCAATGCATATCATATATATTATAAACGTTTTGGTTAATATTGTTTAGTTATTTAATGTTTAATATTGTGATAATATTCAATATTTCAACAAGAGATTGCAAATCCGGAGTCGTTTCGGAAAATCCAGATTTGTGGGTTTTGTGAAATCCGTATTTTTAAAAAGTAATTCTTTTTATTTTAATTTTCAATAAACGTATATTTTATTTTATGGTATCATTATTAATAAAACTAATGAGAAATACTTTCTGTGCACCACCGTTTAACATATTAATATCAACATATTTCGGAAGCGAACCTACCATCATCGGGACACACAGTATACTAAAAAATATTGACAAGTAAAGACAAATAATAACGTATGAATGGGAAAATTAAAAACATAAACAAAAATCAACAATAAGTGATAAAAGTAGGTAGGTAAGTAATTAATAAAAAAAAAATTCCTGGACTCAAATTTTCCTGGCCTAAAATTTTATCAGGCAATTTTTTTAAATACATTTTTATTTTATTATTATTAAGTACAAAAAATACATAGAATCAAGGCTGTAAAAATGTTAATATTTGTTGTATTTCCTACTTTTAATTGTAAAATAAATATTGTTCTAAGAAAACACTTAAAAATTGGTGAACACAAAAACAGAACATAAAATAAACCTTTTTAACGTTTGAGGTTATCTGTCTTTGATGTGTTCGGCGGTGTGTAGTGTACTATGATACTTACCAATACTCACCAGAACGCTTACGTTAATGATTGTCGCGGAGATATTAAATGAAAGAAAGGTTCACTATTTGTTTGATTTATTTCTCACGCGTACAAAAATCAGAAGGAATATTTAAAAGACTAGAAGTGATGCATTATGCAAATCTACAAGTTACTAGCCAGTTTGACAACACGACCGGATCAGCAGGGAGCAGAAAAGTGAATGATTCTCCTGTTCTGTGGATAACAGAAAGTCGGCCGGTTGACATTTGAATGAAGGGTTACCATAAGAAAAAAATAAACTTTGTGGCTAATAAATTTCTTGCATATTACACCTTGATTTCTAAATTCGAGACATGTGTGACAAGGCAATTTTAACATATCACATGAGTTGTAAAATAAATTGAAGACTGCGAAGCTATCAGTGAAATTCGATGAATCTATACTATGAATTTCTTTACATTATGAAACCAAAAAAAAAATTCTTTGTATAAATTGAACATTTTCCTAGAAATTCCTTTGATAAGAATTGAAATTTAATTGTTAATTACGCTGTAAAAAAATATAAGCTTAAATTACTAAACAATATTTTTTCATCAGAAAATTATTAAAAAAACAAGTTTTTAAAAACACTGTTTTATAGATATGATTATTTGTGAAAGATTTCGTAGATAATTTTTTTTTCTTTCTTGCAAAATTCTTCACAAAATGAGTAAAAACCGCTTTTTGGGCTTCCAACAAACATTTGTAGACTTCGCTTGCCGAGCGAATTTTATGCATACTACCTATATTCGTGATGACATAAGACGCACAGCTCGTAGCGATACTTTTGGCTTGTAGGTATATTCCTCTTAAGTAATACTGAATCGCCTTGGGCAGCTTTGGGCATCCCGAAGGCTAATCAAACCGTCATTACAATTTTATTCATAAATCATTTAATTATAAGCATTTTAAACTGTAATTATCAAATTTGTTTTTAATTACGGTATTTTGAAGAATACAACATGTCCGATGTTTTGGGGAAACCCATCGTTTACTTACATCGTCATGACAATAATTTGATTATCATGTGATTGTGATGATAAGATGTTATGTCACTTCAACGGCAATAGACGTTGAATAAGATAAAAAATATGAATGGTTTGCTTCTCTTTTAAATAACTAAAATATTTCGCATATAATTTGGACGCCATCTTGTATTATCTGTCAAATTTTCACACGATTCCTATTATGCTTATTAAATTACCTGAAAAGTTATGCTTTTTTCCACAAAGTTCGGATAGTATAAAAAATCAGACACTACGATTCAAATACGTTTTTTTTATATATCTGAGCTATTAATTGTTTTTGTGTTTAATTCGTAGAAATCCATTCAATTTTTTTTTTATTTAATGTATTAAGTTCTGCAAGTATTTTAACTTTTTATTATGGTGACAGCTGTTTCGGCATTAATATAATACAATATATATATATATATATATATTTAAAATAATAAACCTTTTTTTTTTAATCCCGTCTAAATTGAAAAGGAGTGGGAGTAAATAAAATCATATAAATAAGTCGTCACAACGTGGATTAACCACAGTTTGAAAATGGCCTTAAATTCCGAAACAGCTGTCACAATAATAAAAACTAAAAATACTTGCAGTTACTTAATACTTAATAATAACATTATTAATTTTGATTTTCATTAAATTTAAAAAAAAAATTACTAAGCTATAAATACTCGGTAACCGGACAATTCGGCACATACCATTTCACTAAGCATAATTTATCTTGAAAAAAGGAACAAGTCAATGTATGCTGTGAGTATCAAGTTCGATCCAACCGACTGCTAGTCAGAATAGCATATAATTTTTTTAACCTTAGAAAACCTATATTTTTAAATATATTCATAATGACTGATTAATAATACATAAAAAACTAATATTTGTCAATTTAACTAACACTCCTATCCGCCCTCAAAAAATGCTTTTTTTTATTTACGAAGGATTCTAACGTATGTAATTTTATAAAACAATTTTATATAAAATTAGTTGATGTGTACCCGGTCTTGCCCGGGATTTTTTTTTTGGGATAAACTTATGAAGTCGCTAATTCTTGCTTGTCGTTTGGGTGCCATAATTGATTTGTGGTGACTATTACTATCTCTAAACAAAGAAACAATTTTGAAAATTTTATTTCATTCCAAACATTTACTTTTTTCAAAATATGTCTAAATAAAAAGGTTCTTAAGTAGGTACTTCTACTTGTATTTTTCATTTTGAAAATATTCTACCAAAACAAACCTTCTTCTTTTGAATATGTAATCTGTGGCTAACCAGACTTCTATAGCTATGGGCTAACTTCAATACAACATGGCGGGTTTAATGTTTTTCATAATAATTTTAAAACGTTATAGCAACAGTTTTATATATTGGATTTCCTACTTTCTAAACCTTCCCCGCACTAATATTAACAAACTGCTATTTTCTGCGAAACCGGTCTAGTTCGAGAAAAATGAGGACAGACAGGCAGATAAACATTATTTTTTATATAAAGAGATAGATATACAAAATAAATAACATGTGTCTAGTTTATAGTATGTACACATTTATAAAAAAATATATATTTACTTTTCGAGATCAAAGTTAGCGATGAAATAAATCTCTAGACAATTAACGATACAAACTTTTTTTTCTCTCGATCTCTGTAACTTACTTTAAAGGCTTCAATTCTAATTCTCTGAATGATGGCGGTGTTAGTCTAAACGACTGAGGTTGGTCTTCTAGGGTTAAAAACAGACATTTGCATACATAGCAGATTGAGACAGAACACAAGAGAGAGAGAGAGAGAGAGAGAGAGAGAGAGAGAGAGAGAGAGAGGGAAGCCTGGGGGAAAGGAAAGTTATTGACAGCTTTCTTTATTATCATTATTTCCAAATTAACGAGTAAATTACCAGTGGGGTCAACCAAATACCGTAACAACGCGTATCCAACCAAAATATCTTCCAATGCATATTGAATTTATTTACAATAAACGTATTTTCAACCGCACTGCTAATAATGTTGTACTATATATAACATCTGAGAATGTATTGAATATGTTCAATAAATTATTATACTTAATATCGATGCCTTAGTTCCATGGTGTAATAACTCAAAAAGCGTAGTTGTGAGATAATTAGGAAATATGAGGCAGGTATAATCTTCTACTGTGCATCTAATTTTAAATTTTAATGAATTCTCATAGGATTTTCATAGTTGTTACACATTGGATCTAAAACAACTGTGATATTTTTGATTTAGTATAAGGTGGTGATTTAGAATTATTACAGTGGTAAATATTTAAAAAATATATATTTCTAAATAATAATAACCACAGTCATTCTAAAATAACTACAGTTACATTTTGGAACTGGTATATATCGGTACTCTAAGCATTTCCTCATACTTAACTCAAAACAGCAATTTTTTGAGTTGTTGCGCTTTGGAACTGAGGCGTCGATATATACGTATGTGTTTTCAAGTTCAATAACAGGTTTTCGTTTATTATGTTGTTTTATTATTGGCGGGAAAAGCCGTATTGCCTTCCTCCCGCCTTGAGACAACGCTTCGGAGAGCCTCGTTGTGTTCACCACCAGGGCAGATGTTGACTCAAGAAGCGCAGCACAGTTTGATACCAAAAAAATATATAAAAAAAAAGTATATTAAAAAAAAAAAAAAAAAGAAAATGTTATCTGGTTTGCGGATTTTTTTAATTAAGATTTTTCTAATCCCTTGAAAATGTAAACCCGCTACGTGGCAACACTGTATTATTAGGCACCTATTCCATTCTAATTTACAATCTTTAACTCTGTACAGATCATGTCAAGAGTCAGAATAACGGAAGAGTATCTATGTATGAGAAGAAGCAAGGAGACTGTGCCAAGACAAAGTTGCGTGACAACTATCCTCTCTGCTACCACTCCGTGAAACCTTGTGATGGTTAGTTAGTTAACTCTGTACTAGTGCAGTGATGGATTTGGAAAATGAATTATTTTCTGAATACCCTTTCAGAGGCGGATTTATATAGCGCCGTTTTTGTCAAAAAATCACCTCAAGAGCGCAACACAAAAGGTTTTTGTGTTTTACAATTCTCTATCTTATCACTTACTATAGACATATATTTATCTAAAAAGATAATCATGTCTCAGATGTTTGATAATATTCTTATACATTTCTACGATGACGCTTCATTAAATAAGGTCCTTTGTTCTAATTTGCTTATATTTTATTTATTAATTTCTATTTATTTATACACATTTTTTATAGTATAAGCAATTATTATACAGAATGATGTGTACGTATTGTAAAATAAAATTTAAAAAATTCTATAAAAAAGGCTACAAATACTAAAATCATCGTTTACGGATTTAACTTCTACAAGGCTAAATTATGCCCACAACCGTGGGACTTGCAATTAATATTTCGCGCCACGATGTATCTTAAAACATTTGTCATCTAGGGTTCACATATTCGTGTGTAGAGATAGGAATAATTACCTCGTTTACACATTTGTAGGCATTGTATAGTACGTGAACGGCGCCTGACAATCTGGCATCTGGACATTATGTACCCACACCTATACGCTGTGAGCTTGTAGCCACAGGAGCTGGGAGTCGTATGAACTGGGGTATGAGCTCATGAACTGGGGTTCGGCTCTTAAAATGTACCGGCTCTTAAATGAGCCTTCGTTCAATTGAGTCGTATGAAAATATTGAACTGGTATCGTGACTCCCGCTCTTAACAAAATAAGTCATGACCCATCGCTACTGCAAAGTATTATCGTCAAACTATACAAGTGTGATGTTGTGAAGACGAAGTTGTGAAAAACTAATGTTATTAACTTCTTAGATGTGTTTTGATTCTAATGTTTTCATTCGATGCTGTTTTTTTTCAATAACGGTACGCAATTTACTGAAGAATATAGGTACTCGTATGTTTAGAAATTAATGTTAGAGGTTTTTAATTGACCGTTTTCATCTAAATTGTTCATGAGCACGAAAAGTCTTGTATAAATGTTACATGTTGATAATATGCTGCTTCGGTGAGGCTTGGGTGTAAGCGAAACCGGTTGGCAATAAACGAATGAATAAATTATTGTTTCATACGAAATGAGTCTTTTATGCCATAGTAGCATTACGCGGATTTCACCCAAATGATTAAAAAATCTGACCAGTCAGTGAGTATCTGAGTGGATACATGCGTCAGGTTCCCACCGGGTGTGGTAGATTAAATTCCCCTGCTAGCTAAGTCCTCCAACACGACACAAGCAATATTTTACGCTTATGTGCTCAGGAGTTTTTCAAATATTGTCAGGTTAAGGGCCTTCTACACGACTGGTTTGCCCGATACTAAAAAAATCTACCGCGTCGAAAGCTTCGACCATCCGGTCGCCGAATGGTCGAAACTTTGTCGAGAATTTTTTGGTATCCGGCAAACCAGTCGTGTGGAAGGGCCATTATTCGTAACCCAAGAAAGTTTGTCTTTCTTAAAGATATATTTTTTTAAATTTTACTTTTAAATATGAAACAAACAGTAGGTACGTCATCTTGTTTTATTATTTTTAAACTAGTGAATATTCCAAAGTTCTATAGCTCACGATGTAAATCACATTGCGAGCTGAATGCACTGACCTAGAAAATCGAAAGAGAAAAACCGTGTAAATTCAGTGACATCGGAACTCACAGTTTTCGGTTTTTGGCGAGTTTTCGGCTGCCAGACGACTAAAAGAGAAACTAAAGCCGCCATGTTTTTTTTTGTTTGTTATTTCGCCGTGAATTTTTTTTGAATCAGGTCCTTCAGTGTTTTTATTTTTATTATTTATAGTGATGGATGGCAATGAGAAAAAACTGTGAAAAGTAATAATCGACACAACATTATCAAGGTAAAGGCATTCATGGACATTGATAAAATTTAAAAAAGCCAATAAAAATCAATTTGATAAATTCTTTGCCGACAGCTTTTCTGTAACTCATAAATTTGACGGTCTCCATGATCGAGGGGTAAGGTACTCGACTTCGAATCTGGAGGTCGCGGGTTCAAATCCCGGCGTGCGCAAGTAAATTGTATTTAATTAGTGTGTGTTGTTTCACAATTAATTAATTTAAAAATAATATATACTATATTTGCGCACGTTCCAGAGTGGAAGATACTCTCAGTATCGCCCTGGTGAAAGACCACCATTCAGAATTGAAACGTTGCTTGAAATGGCTTTTAGCCGTGTTTGGTGCCCAGATCTGAGTAGACAGGTATTTTCCCACCTCCCTCTTCCCATTCTCCTTCCCCTCCTCAATACCTTCAGCCTCACAATATTCCCCAATTGGGAATGCAATAGTCTCACTGGCTCCAGACGGTTGGGAGCAGTTGGAACTCTTGTGCGGTATTCATATAAATAAAATAAAATGATATCCCACGGTTTATTGCATACGTATTCATTCAATTCACCCATGTTTATTTACTTGAATATATAACCCTTAAATTGTATGTATTTACATATTTTTTATTATATATAATTGAGTTATGCCTGTTAGTACGGCCTTCTCCAGACATTTTTCCACTAAAACACTCAACACATAAACACACGACAAGATTTACAGAAAACCTACTAATACCACAAATCGACAAAATACTATTTCAAAAATTCCCCTCTACATGGCAATTAAAGTACCATTTCCACGTGACATCAAACAAACACAGGATCTATACAATTTAGATCATCACTAAAAACATTCATTTAGGATAAATGTCACTACTCCTCAAACTTTAAACGAATAATATGAACACATTAATTGAACGCACCAGACAAAACTTCTCAAAATTTTATAAATAAATTTCTATTTTTTGATTTAATTTACATATATACGAGGTGATGTGTTCGGGATTTTTTTTTTGTGATTAAAGTTGTGAATTCTTGCTTATCGTTTGGGTGCCATAATTGAATTGACAGCGAAAGTAATCCCTTGTGGTGACTATTACCATCTCTAAATAAAAAATAACATTAATTTTATTTTTTCAAAATATATTTAAATAAAAAAAGTTCCTAAGTAGTTACCTACTTGTGTTTTCCTTTTGGAAAATATTCTACCTAAACAAACCTTCTTATTTTGAATATGTAATCTGTGGCTAACCAGAGTGATAATATCTATGCGGTAACCTATATGAAACATGGCGGTTTCAATGTTTTTTATACTAATTTTAAAACATTAAAGCAATAGTTTTACATATTGGATTTCATTCAAATTGCTCTCTAAACCTTCCCAGTCCTAATAAGAACAAACTGTGTCTTATTTTCAGTGAAACCGGTCAAAAAATTTTTTTTTATAAAAACGAGGACAGGCAGACAACCAATTGAATCTATAGACGATACATAATTATTACTGTTTTTCTCAGTGGATCAATTTGTGATCGATAAACTCACATTTAGATATCTAATATCCTTGAGGGATTCTTCAACATTTTGTTCCTTTCTCTGTACAAGGTAGACTCGGGTTAACGCCTGCCTTTCCCTTCAAAGGCATGCTTCAGAGGGACAGCGCAGTTGAGGATACGAGGTGAATAACCAACTCACCTAACCTAACCAACCATTAAACCATCTGACACTCCCAGTGTCGCCCTGGCGTACAACCGCCATTCACAATCGAAACAATGATTGAAATAGAATTAGCTGTATTTAGTGATTATATATGGATGGTCGAGTACCTACTTCCCATCTTTCATAGCCACAATATACCTCAGTAGCTTCGTCTAGATTAAAAGTCTATTCACATCACCAGCACCGCCCAGTGCACAACAGTACAGTGCACCGTTAGCACCGCCATCTTGGCATCAGTTAGTACAGATGCGAGTACGGCTGTCAACTGATTTGTCAACTGAGCGTAAACGTCCGCCACAACATGTTTGAGGATTTCATAAACCTATTCCCATATTTATTATTATTTTATAACCTAAATTTAATGTTCATCAATTTTTCGTTCTCCGTCTTCATGGTTTTTGCAATATCTGCATCTATTGACTCTAAGATGACGGTGCTAACGGTGATACATTCAAAATAACTGCGCAGGCGCAGACGTCACCAGCGGCCACCAGCAACGTCAAAATATTCTAGCCAACAATTTTTTTCGATGCTGGCCCGTGCATGCGCGGACACGTTACACTTACGTACGCTGTAATGTGAATATGATCATGGACAAAGTAGGCAACTAACGTTGTCGTGTCTGCACTGTACTGTTCTGCATTGCGCGGTGCTGGTAGATGTGTTATGGTGTATTCGGGCCTTTCGATCATTGTTCAAGTATTAATTGACTTACTTGCTAATTGGGAGCTGCTCGGTGCGTTGTGCGGCTCAATCTAAACGAAGCTAATTGGGATGAATGTCATACAACTCTGTCTTGGAGCACACTTCTTGCTTAATTCACATTCACATTCACACCATTGCATACCTACTCATTTGTTATTCAATATCTTTACATGGACGGATTCATGTTTTCGATTCTCCTAATCACGCCACATCTTCCTTAGTTCCTTACTAAACTCTCCTTTTTTATGTTTTTACTCCTAAAGAGTCCCAACTGCCCGGAGCCAGTTAATGCCATTTATGGCATTCTAAATTTAAGAAATGTTTTGAGTCTGAAGGATGTGTACCTACTTCCCTACCTTCCTCTACCCGATCTTCTTCTCTCCTCATACTTCGGTTAGCGGGGAGCTGTAGGGATTCTCGTGCAGTATTCACATTTAAAAATATTTAAAAATGTGTGGACGGTAAGAGATGGCAAAGATGGAGGTTTGGAAGTATTGGAGTGTTCATATCTGGTTTCCAAATACGACTGCAACTATTACAAGCAACGCCAATGTTACGATTCCGAATGGTGGTCTTTCGCCGGAGCGAAACTGAAAGTATCTACCACTCTGAAGCGTGCCGAAAATGTAATATATATTAAAAAAATTTCGCGTGTCCGGTTTCCAACTTACGAGTTTGGGTTCGGAACCGAGGAGCTTAACCGCTCGGCCACCAAGGTCGCTTGACACTCCTTTCTTTGTTCATCAATACGTTCCTTTCACATTGTTCATTAATTTTACACTATTTTCGGAATTCCTCATTCGTGAAACATGGTTTTAACTCAGATACGCCTCAGGAATCTCATTTCCAGATACGTAGTGATAGGTACTTTCTCATTATCGAAGTATCTATAATAAAAAATATATTGATGAAGACATTTAACAACTGATTTCTGGAAGCCAAAATTTAAAACATCTTTATTTTTGTTTTTATGTGAATACCGCACAAGAGTCCCAACTGCCCCCAACCGTCTGGAGCCAGTGAGACTATGGCATCCCCAAATGCGTAATGTTGTGAGGATGATGGTAGTGGGGAGGGGAAGGAGAAGGGGAAGAGGAAGGTGGGGAAATACCTGACTATTCATATCTGGTTACAAAACACGGCTAAAAGCCATTTTAAGCAACGTTTCAATTCTGAATGGTGGTCTTTCACCAGGGCGATACTGAGAGTATCTTCCACTCTGGAACATGCGCAAATATACCATATATTATTTTTAATTAATTAATTGTAACAACTGGTTTCCGGAAGCCAATAAAAATTTTATTTAATAAAAATAACAATTTCCGAAAAACAGAATTTAAAGCAAATGGTTTCCTGAACACATTATACTCGTACATAAATTAATTTATCACACCTTTTATAAAAATAAATTAATAATAAAATTCACTTACAAGTCGTCCAAGGTTGACGGTGACTTCTTGAACCTTCCACTGAATCCAACAGAAATCCTTTTCTTGTTTTTCCCTCCAAAAATGTCTCTATTTTGTGTTTGCGGCTGATTTGCTGCACTTTCCTCCATTTTTAATTATTTAAAAATTAACAAACTAAAACTGAAACACAAAACGTTTTCAATAAAAAAAGAAAAAAAAAACAGTTTCCAATTTATCAAAAATATTTCAAAAGAAAACAGTTTTGAAATTGTCGACAGTAAAAAAAAATAAACTCGTTAATAATTTTTTTATTCCGATGAACAAAACGTATTTGAAGAAAAGAAAAGAATAATTTATTTTATACATAATAAAAAGAGACAGAATCTAATAGCGTTCATCCCAGACAAAATGGCAGAAACTTGTTCCTTGGAACATCGACAAACCAATGCGGAAACCACGTCAACAATTTTAATTTAATTCTGAACATAAAGTAAAGAAAATGAAATGATTATTTTAAAATATTTTTCATGCAAACTGAAAAACTGGTGTAATTTCACAATGTTTGTTTAAATTTAAACATCTATTATCAAACATGTGCGCAAAATGGCAAGAATTTTAAATTAAACAAATAATATCTCGCTTCTATGATAAACCAATAGGTAGGTACTGAATTGAATTGCATGTCAGGAAAATTCCAAAAAAATATTCAGAAAATGAAATGGATTACGAATTTCAACTGGTTTAATTTCACAGTGTTTGTTTTAATTTGATTGTAATCTATGCTATGAAACACGTGTGCAAAACGCGAGAAAATTTTAATTAAAACAAATAATAACACGTTTCTAAGATAACTCACTACAGAACAATTTCAAAACGAAAGTATTCGGTATTCTAAATATGAAATATATTTCATTAAAAAAATCGAGTTGTAAAACTGGTGTAATTTGACAATATTTATTTTAATAGAATTGTGAAAATGATAAAAACAAAATAATAACTCGTTCTCATCAATTTCAAAACAAAAGAAACCGGAATTCTAATTTCGAATTATTTTTTATTAAATAAATACAAACTGTAAAACTGGTGTAATTTGCGAATGTTTGTTTAAATTTGACTATAAATCTTGTATGTGTTATTGTCTAAGAACGCGAAGGCCCGCGACGCGTCGATGTAGGCGACAAACTCCGTCGAAATCTCAGCGGTTACTGATGGAGTCGGGTGTCCCCACTAGAGTCAATCTTCCTCGAGACGAGATCTCGGCAAAACTAGCCACTAGCCGTGCAATACTCTCATTCGTAGTCGATGGTGGGAAAGATGTAGAGGATTTAGGCAAACTTTTTGTTTTGGTGGCTAAGACGTATTTATTTTCCAGGAAGACGTTTTAAAAAACCTTAAAAAAGTAAACCATAGGCATAAAATGTGTGAAATAATTTGCAAGCCTCAATACAGGTTCGCCTAGTGAGGCAGGTTATGTTCAACTATTAATAAATAATACTTATGCTATTTCTATTATACGAGTATAATAATAATATTTATTTATTCATTCAGTCTCACTGTTGGGGACAGTTGGGTATTCACATAAAAAAATAAAAAGGTATCACTTTTGTAAGTATGTAAAATAATATTTGGATGATTTTATAGCGCCGTTTTTGCGTTTAATTTTAATGTTTAAAACAAAGTGTTTGCTTTATTTAACAAATATAATAATATTTTATTTTATTGTACTAAAAATCGTATGTTTTGCTAATGGTTCAAATGTTGCGGACCATTAGTGACCTGATATTGCCACACTTGCGTGTATTCGAGCAGGATGCAAGAGCAAGCCCGTTTCACTTATTTAATATGACACCTCAGAAGAACCTCTACTGCTCGGGGACTGTGGGACTATCCCATCTCCAATTCGGGGAAGGAAACGAAGAAATGAAGTTTTCCCTCTAAACTTGGTGACCAAGGCAGCCAAACAACATAAAAATCCTCCGTCGTTCTTGTGCCGTTACTTCAAACTGTATAATACGTATAAAAAGCTATCATCCTATTAAATTGACCGCCAAGGCAATAACTTATTGAAGATTGTTGATTGGCGAAGTTTTTTGTGGATTCGACTTGTCAAAAAAATTCAGTGGATATATTGGTACCTATCCAGCGAGATTCCTAGTGGATACTTCAATTTTCCGGGTTTACACGCACCCAAATAATATATAAGGGGGTTGTATTGCCTTGTTGCAAGACCACCGTTAGAAATTTAGAAATAGATAGGACCTGAATAAAAATATATCCTCCCTTCTCTTAGGTTTCTACAAGATAACCTAAGTTTCCTGTGATAACCTAAGTTCCGGCTGCGCTGCCCGTTTCATACATAACTTAGTTTTGGAATTTAGGTCAAAATACCCTTCCAAACTGAATGATATATATATATATTTTTAAATTAAAGGATTAGTAAATAACTAGCACGGATGAGAAGTATTTTATTTATTTTTGTTTTAAAATGTGAAGTACATGCCATGAAAATAATAAAAAAAACAATTTTCATAATTTTAGAGGCAAATTAGAAAATGATTTGCGGGCTTATTGCATTTAAAGAAACATTATCACATTTGCTATGTAAATATAAATACGTAAATAAAAATACGAAAATAAAACATTAAAAAAAAAAGTTTTTTGGGGCTATATTTTAAATTATATTCCGAAAATTTTTGTTCCAACGTAAATTGGTCGTTTTTAATTTAATTTAATGTCCATCATAATGCTTATTTTATTTTATTTTTTATTTTATATAACATTATATTTTCAAATCAGATGGGGGAAATTTTTTTTTAATCGCCGTTAGCCCCTATATAAATGTTAAAGATGCCTCTAAAATCGCGAAAAATCAATTCCTTTAATGACCTATATTTCATAATGTAAAACAAAAACAAATAAGTTACTTCTAATCCGCTATGCTATGCTTTTTGCTGAAAAAAAAGATCATTAGGTTTAGATCAGAGTGGAAGATACTCTCAGTATCGCCCTGGTGAAAGACCACCATTCAGAATTGAAACGTTGCTTGAAATGGCTTTTAGCCGTGTTTGGTGACCAGATCTGAATAGCCAGGTATTTCCCCACCTTCCTCTTCTCCTTCCCCTTCCCAATACCTTCAGCCTCACAACATTTCCCAATGGGGAATGCCAAAGTCTCACTGGCTCCAGACGGTTGGGAGCAGTTGAGACTCTTGTGCGGTATTCATGTAAAAAAAATAAAATAATCAGTATTTTGGCCTCAAATCCAAAATTAAGTTTTGTGTGAAACTGGCCGCGCAGCCGTTCCTCTTAATGTGTACCGTTTTGTCACCTTGCCGGGGGCTCCTCCTAGGTTGGGTCCTAGGAAAAGTAATATTATATATATATATTTATTTTTTTATTGATTACTATTAATATTTATCGTGTTACATTGTTAAGAATAAGTAACATATATTACAGTGTGTTGTATTGATTGGTGTTGCTGATACTTTGTTGTCTTCATAATTTTTTGTGACTTCACCGTCTTCATGTTTAGTTTTTATGTTGTTTTTGAACATTTGTATCTCCGTGGTATTTTTAATATCATTTTCAAGGCATTTTACAAGTTTATAGCGTGGAATTTATGGCTTTTCTGACTATTGCACGTATTTAATCTTGGGATTCTTAGTACATTTGAGGTTTTCGTCCCTGTAGTGTAAGAGTATTGGTCAGTGAGGTACTAATTTTCTTTTAAAATTGAGCAGAGCAATTTTGAGTATGGTTTTAAAATACTGAAAACATTAAAGTGTTTAAAAATTTGTTTTTTTTTGTGTTTTCACGAGCTGCTTCACGTGGATGTTTGATAATGTAACAATAAGATACTTTATTTCCTCGATGTGTACCATTTGACACCTAGCGGGACCCCCTAAAAATACTTAGGGGACCCCGTCATAAGTTTTGTAGCACAATAATGGACCCTTTTCAATTAACTAATTGTTTACTTTCAGTGTAAAACTTCCACTGTAATCACTTTAAGTGATTTTTAAAAATTAACTTAATTGTTTACTTTCGATGTAAAACTTCCACTGTAATCACTTTGTCTGATTTTTTAATTCACTTAATTGTTTACTTTCGATGTAAAACTTCCACTGTAATCACTTTATGTGATTTTTTAAAATTCACTTAATTGTTTACTTGCTGTGTAAAACTTCCACTGTTATCACTTTATGTGATTTTTAAATTAACTTAATTGTTTACTTTCTGTGTAAAACTTCCACTGTAATCACTTCATTTTTTTAAATGGAGTTCTACGAATTAAACACAAAAACAATCAACAAATAATCACTTGATGTGATTTTTTTCAATTAAACGCATATTTAAATAAAGTAAATATGTACTATGATGTGATTAGTTTCTTGTGACAACTGTGGAGGTATCATTAAAAAAAGAACATTTCCATATCGTGGAAGAATTAGTTGCTGATGCGGATTTATCTTATCAAAGATACGGAGCCGGTTAAGTGTTTTATTTAAGTAAAAACAGATTTTTATGAGCTTTATGATCCACTTTGACAAGAAAAAAAGAATAGCTTAAACGGCTCCATATCATTGATCAGATTAAATCTAAATTAATTTTATTTAAAGTTCATTATTCATGAATCTCTCTACAGCTCTCTATAAACTACAAAAGCTACCATTTGGAGAAATGAATAATAAATCCATACCAAAATAATCTACAAATAACACGTATTTGAAACTGCTTTTTAATATGTGAAGAGTACACAAACTCACATAATTTGCTGTCAACTCCAAAAAATTACTTATACTCGTAGTTGTATTTAAATACAAGAAAGAGCCACTAAATATCCCACCAATCCGGCTAGAAGGAAATATACTGCTTGTGGCCTCGCAGGTCAGATACCTGGGGCATATCCTTACAGAAGACATGGAACGACAAAGAAGAGACATCAATATACGCGCCGGAATGCTCTCAAGGCGGTTCTACCCTGTGGCGACGATGTCAGGAAACTGCTTTTTAAGACATACTGCACTGTCCTATACACATCTGAGCTGTGGTCGCAATACTCAGCAGCGCAATGGGACAAGCTGAGGGTGTGCTACAACAACGCATACAGGCAACTTCTGCAACTTCCAAGGTTCTGCAGTGCGACGACGATGTTCACTCAAGGGAGGGTCCACTCATTCCCCGCCTTACTTCGCCACCGACTAGCCAGCTTCTGGGGCAGGACACGGAAGTCAACCAACGCCATTGTCGTGGCTGCATCCGCGTGGCTCAGCTCTCCACTCAATGAGCGATGGATGCAGATGATGCGACTGCCACCCTGAAGACGATCTATTAAATTAAACTTATTTAATTTATTCTATGTTACTATTATCTATTAAGTTTTTCATTCTATTTATTTTATTTTGTTTTATCTTTTCGTAATTATTTTTTTTATTTTTTTTTATTCCAATTTTTTTTTTCACATTTTCTTCTCATATGTTTTTATATTATTATTTAAACTTTTTTTTATTTTTATTAATATTTTTTTTTATTGTACTAATTCCCTTTTTATTTTGTATATATTTCATGTAATATGTCAGACTGGGTTTGCACTACCCACCCAGTCCTGCTGGATTAAAAACTTAAATAAAATAAATAAAAAATTATAAAACTTTATAGTGATTATTACCATAAAAAAACTATATCATAATTTAAATGAAAGTTTTTGTTTTGTTTTAAGCTACTTTATTTTATTTGTATTTATGATTTATCGACCGGTTTCGGTTGAACTTAACCTTCATTAGGAACGTAATTTATTTGTGTACGTTCCTGATGAAGGTTGAGATTAATTGAAACCGGTCGATAATGCATAAATATAAATAAAATAAAGTGGTTCTTTCATTTAAATTATAATGTAAAGCCACAAAGTGAATGCTTTCTTCGATAAATTAATAAATCATATGTAATATATAAGTGTGTAAATCATTATATCATGTCGGTCTCCGTGGTTGAGTGGTTACGATCCTTGGCTACGAATCCGGAGGTCGCGGGTTCAAATTCCGGCGTCCGCAACTAAATTTTATTTGATATATGTTGTTTTGTTATAAAAAAAGATTATTATTATTATTAAATTGTATTATTTCACAATTTTTTTTAAAAATAATATGTTCTTAGTATATTTCCGGCACCTTCCAGAGTGGTAGATACTGTCAGTATCGCCCTGGAGAAAGACCACCATTCAGAATCGAAACGTTGCTGGAAATGGCTTTAGCCGTATTTTGTGACCAGATCTAAATAGCCAGATACTTCCCCACCTTCTTCTTCCCAATATCCTTTCCCTCCTCAGTACTTTCAGCCTCACAACATACCCCAATGGGGATGCCATAGTCTCACTGACTCCAGACGGCTGGGAGCAGCTGGGACTCTTGTGTGGTATCACAAAAAAAAATCAGTATTAATATTGTGTTGCGACGAAAAAGAACCACAATCTCTGATCTTGAATTCGAAAGCACATAAAAATATAATAGTCAATTATCAAAAAGCGAGTCACTCGCGACAAAGTCAGTTATCGTGAAATCAGAACCTTTTTATTATTTATTCTTTTTTACGTTTATTTATTTATTTCATAATGTTTTACAAAAGTCGCAAAAAATATGACCTTGCTGGGGTACCCCGTTCTAAGGTCACATCTCCAAATATATATCACAAAATCTGGAAAAGCAATTTTTGCAGTTTCTAAAAATGATCACCTTACATCTTCACATCCGTGATGCGGAATGCAGCATTCGACACGTATCACTATTTGTTTTTTTTCTTTTTTTATCACCTCTTTTATAACAATGTATTCGAAATTTAATTTCAATTATTATTTGAATATTCTAGCACTGCTGTACATATTAAGTTTTAAATATTATAATTTAGCAATGCCTAATCTGTCATAACATCACACTTAAATATTTTTTTGTATGTCCAGTCACCTACCCCAGAAAAGGTTTCACCTAGTGAGGTTAGGTAATGTAAACCATACAATAATATAATTATGTAACATATTGTACATATATTTATACATCCGTATTGTATGAAACTGTATAACGTTCTTTCAATAAACGTTGATTTATCGACTTTTTCGTTCACACAAACGTATTAGTTGAATGTCTGTCTTTGTCATACATGACCAATGTTTGAATTAAGGATTTACTGGAAACGTATGAGTGTTTGTTACTTGGGCCACGTTTTATATTTACTTTGTCAGAGCCAGTTTTATAAACAAACTAACACATTTTAGTTACGTACCGTATCATTAACGATCTTGAATAATTGCAATTCGCTTGTCATCACTATCGGTGCTTGATAAGGAACCCATTTCAAAAATGCAAATATTATTGGTATTTTAATTAAAATAGTGCACGGTTTCGCGGTCGTCGGGCAACAACTGACAGCTGTCAAACGACCGGTAATCTGACGAACGTTTATAAAACAGCGAAATCGTGCGGTAGACCAAATATTAGTTAAACATGGTATCAAGCGTTACGAACGGATGGTTATAAAACCGGCACTTAATATTAATAGACATTTGACTAACTAAATTTTTAATAATAAGGTTGTTAACTCTATAACCAAATGTTAACATTATAAACAGATACAAGATTTAGTACAAAGATAGATTTAAACAGTTTGTTCTTATTAGTGCCGGGAAGGTTTAAAGTAGGTAAAACCGGTCCTTAGGCAATAACGCACCTATAAGTTTATAATGTCATCGATTGAAGCTGGATAAACATGATTAAACAGTTTTTAGTTAAATTAATTATCGATGATATTCGGTACAAATGATTGAATAAGTAATATAGAGGAAGTAAACATTTAAAATCTAAACCACATCGTTTCCGCCTTAGATAAATCATTATTTGTTTTCCGATAGATTTCCCGGGAATAGCGTATATTGTTTTTTATGCAGCTTGTTTTGCAAGAGCTTTTTTTATTGCTTTTTGTTGTTAACTGCTCTGTTTACCGAGACGGAATCATTTTAAAAATCGAATAAATTCCGCTAAATCTAATTTACAAGGCGCCACCGTGAGTTCATATAATTTATAACGCACGATTATCGTACGTACATTGTTTACATCAAACAATTTGCTTTCATATGAATACCGCTCAGGATTCCCAACTGTTCCCTACCGTCTACCAATTGGTGTATGTTGCACAGAGCAAATAATACATAGAGATACCCTAACAAGCAAGGGGAAGAAACCATAATAAGGAGCTAGGTATGCCTTACAAAACCCGATTATTTTGTCGAAGAATTTAATTTGACTCTTTTATAAACTTTTTATAATTTGTTTACCGCAGTCAAAATCACGCGAAAAAAACGTGTACGGCGGTGAACTAGGCTGGTGCCAAAATGGGTATCACGTGTCGTTTCCCTGAAGCTGTCGAAATGGTACATTAAAGCTAGTCTATTCATTCTGACATCAGCGGGTATGTTGTGAATGAATGGGGAGGGGAAAGAGATTAAGACACAAAAATTTATTGTCATTTCATATAACAAAGGTGGATGTAACCTCAAAAAAAAATTATTGGACAGTAAGAAACTAGCAATTTTTTCGTTACTTTTTTAATATCGCACGGGACTCCCAGCTGCCCAGATTCACTGGGAATATGACATCCCCAAACAGGAAAAGTTATGAGGCGTGAGGGAGTGGAGAGGGGAAGGAGATGGGAAAGAGATGGGAAGGAGGAAGGTTGGGAAATACCTGGCCATTCTATGTACCTGACTCTTCAGATCTGGTCACTAAACGCGGTTAAAACTATTTCAGGCGACATCGTTTTGATTTTGGATGGTGGTCTTTCACAAGGGTGATACTGAGAGTATCTGCCGCGGGCTGCAAATTTACTATGCATTTTTTTTTAAATTTTATTTAATTAATTACGATATTCACATAAATTAAATTACACAAAGTGAGAATAGTATATAAATAAACTTAGGATATAATGACAAACATCTCCTTTCTAAAAGTACCACTAATTTCTATAGACATGTGAAAAACATACACTCGGACCATAGTGATTTTTAAAAGTTACATTATTTTACTTGTGAACCATATTAGTATTGCTATTTAAAGCAAATTAAGCGACTGCAGCGCCCTAATTTTTTTATCACTTATTATTTGTCAGACGGTACAAAGTAACGTTATTACGATACAAAAAATCGTATTACAGGATCAAAGAAAAATCCGTGATCACATTTCATTCTCTTTACGTGCGTTTTGGTTTCGTCACGTTCATCTCCATCGGGTTCAACGCTTGCCTTATATGAAACGGTCGATCGGACGCAGAAGATTGGACGAAATTGCAGTGGCGTGTAGCTTATAAAGGCTGAAAAGCTGTGCCTAACATAAAAAAATGATAAAAACATATTTTCTTCATAACATGTGAACATTTTTTATGCGACAATCTTTCTACGTTGATAAGTTATTTATATATGGAAAATTTATACTTTTTAAAAAGATAATATTATTACAAGAATTATTCGAAGAATTAAATTTACCTGCATTTAAATACTAATATTTGTGAAAAAACAATTATATAAATTATAAAAACAAAGAAAAACATTCGTTCATAACGGAAAATCGTACTAGACTTAAATATGTATTCTTATGCCCCAAACTAAACACTTCTTTTGCACAACGCCACTATAATAATAATGTTCAATTTATTTTTTATAACTTATTGAAGTTTGTAAACCTCATTGTAATATTTTAATCATTGAAGAAGATAATATTAACACATCCCAAATGAACCACGAAACCGAAAAAACAACAGAAATTAAATCATCATTAGGATAGCAGCCAATAATATGGGATTTATAAAAATGGAGGATAATATTAACAAATCTTGAACACGAAGTGTGATATCGGTGTAAATGGCGTAAATTGAACTGGTCTCATTAGCTACGTTGGTGAAGCTGTTACCCCGGATAGGTAGAGGTCCTGGGTTCGAGTCCCAGATGCTACTGAAATCTTTTTAATTTCTGTTGTTTTTTCGGTTTCGTGGTTCATTTGGGATGTGTTAATATTATCTTCTTCAATAATAATAATGCTTTATTGTCTTTTTTTATAACAAAATAACGAATAATGATATCCTCACTGAGATTTCCCTTCCTGAGGATTTCATTTACAAAATATTAAATTAAATTATATTAAATTGATGTGATTTCTGAAAAATTGAATTATTTTAAGGTGAAGTGTTTTAAGTGCAGTTGAGTGATTTCGGTGTTAGTCTGTATATTTTCTATTTCAGATCTCCCTATGCAACGTATCCAGCGTTTTATTTGATTTTTTAATTTATTGTGATTGTTGTGATTTTTAAAGGATAGTGGAATTTTGTTTTAGAGTTTAGTACCATAGTATAAGAAGTTTTTTTGTTCAAATGTTGAGTTTGTGGTTTCTTGTTGTGTGTGTTTTTGACTCTGAGATCGAGTGTTTCTAATATGTGTTATTGTTGTTATTTTTTGTAATAGTGTTTTAGAATATAATTGTTTTATTGACTTAATGTTAAGTTGGTTGAAGATTTCGTCAGTGCTAGTTCTTACAGGGACTTTAAATATAATTTTATGGTGACATTTTGTATTCTAATGAGTAAATTAAGAATATTATCAATACTACTGCCCCATCCGATAATACCATTTTCTAGTTATAATTGGCAGAGAGCCATATAGATCTTAATCAAATATTTTGTACTGAGGACATTCCTGATTGTTTTAAATAAGTAAGTTAATTTTTATTTTTTTATTTTGTTATTTAAATAAATAATCTGGTCAGTCCTCTTTAAATTGTGATCATTTTTTACGCCTAGATACGTTATGTGGTTACATTATCCAATGATAGACAATTATATTGACCATTTAAATGTGGTAAGCTAAGAATTTTCAAGTTAAGGTTTGTTTATGAATTTTTAGTATTGTTTATTTTAAACTTGATGAATTTGGTTTTATTAGCATTAATTCTGAGTGAGTGATAGTCTACCCATGTTTTGATTCTGTTTAGAGTCTGTTTTCTTGAATGTTTCTGAGCAATTTGTCCCATTTAATAGAATAACAGTATCATCTGCAGAACTTATGATTTCGCCTTTACATTCCATGTGACCGAGGTCTTTTATGTAAATTAACAATATACCAATATACCTACTCACTAAGAAAAGTGTCATTTTTTATAAATAATTTTCCGTAAGAAACATTACTGACAAAATAAAAATGTAGAACTCTGTCAAGAAATATTTTAAAGGCATTCTTAACAAAAAAATCACTTGAGTTATTCATATAAAATACCATTTTTCCACATAACAATAAAATCTAAATACATATTATGTATTTCTTTTTAATTATATACTTACACAAAATACAAATGTCTATAGACACCACATTTACTTATATATATATATATGTTTCCGGAATTAAACTGCACATAATATTATATTAATAATTAATGTTTATTTTTATTATTATTATTATTTAATTTATTATTTTTAACAGAAAGACAAATATTTCCTGGTTACGAATAACCTAACAATATTTGAAAATCTCCTACTACCATCACACTAAGCGGAAGATGTTGCTTGTGTTGTGATGGAGGACTTTTCCAGCTGAGGAATTGAACTCATGACGTTGAGTGAAACCCAGATTCGATGACAACTTAAATATCATAAATATTATTTAACGATTAGCAAAATACTGCATTAATGTACACTCCTCTTCCATCCACAAGAAAGTGCTTTTAATGGAAGAGTAGTATTCAAATAAAAACTATATTTTATTACAATGTATATACCCATATATTTCACTTATTCATAAAAAAAATAAAATAAAATGGTTATTTCCAAATATTTAATACACCCGAACATGAAAAACTATACACAGCCTACCATTGGACATACTCGTATATCCGTGCACGCCTCTGGCAAGTTTCCATGTACGAGTATATGGAGAAATCTCTATATCTAAGAAGAAACAGAGAGTTCCAAGTACAGAAAAGGAGTTTTTGACAAATCTTGGGAGAAATCGGTAACGGCGAAGATTTTTTATCGACCCTTTTTTACAATATTCTGAGCAACGGCCATCAAAATCATCAGAAATGCGACTGAGCTACGGCTGCCCCAATCCATCCCGTTGTTTTTATATGTATCATACTCTCGACTTCTAAGAACTGACAATATCATGCTCAATAAATTCCCACAATTTTGGCAGCCACCTTTTAATTACAAGATTCTGACCGATTTTTTATTTTAATGTGGTGTATTGGATATACCTATCCGATTTTTATTTATATGGGACATCTTTTGACCTTTTCTGCAAGTCTAGGATTAATATATACAAATATTTTAAATAAACACATTTCGGAATTAGACGTTTCTATTGTAAAATCTTGCAAGAGTTCATTATAGGTTGTGTTAAATAAAATGTAAAATTAAATAAAATACTGAATTAGTAAATTATTTTATTGTTACTTAAAAGATCTTCAACATACCTTAAATACAAAAGAACTTACAACTACTAACAAATCAGTCAAATTTCTTGTTAGAGCCGAAGTTTCGCCTAATTTTTGGTCGAAACCGAAACCACGGCCGAAACACGTTTTTTTGCCATAAAAACTAAAACTTAAACTTCGGCCGGTCACTACTAACATCGCTGATCGGACGCGTCTGCCGGTCTCACTGGACGAGTGGTGCACGGTCGTGACATTGGAGCACAAGGACATCGATTCGATCTTGGCGAGTAGAAAGTTATACCTTTATTTATTTCGCACGCTCGTATGGTTTTTGATACGTTTCTTTATTATTTGTGGCGGAGTTATATAACTGTGTGCTCGTGCATGACGTGCATGACGTGCATGACGTGCATGACGTGCATGACGTGCATGGCATGCATGTTGTAGAATATTGCACAATAGTTATATTTATTGTTTAAACTAAGTGAAAAAAATAGTATACAAATCAAATTCATTAAATCTGCCTTTATAATAGGAGTTTCCGAAATCGTTATAAAAATGTGTTGAACGACATCTTGTTGAAAGATAAATTAAATATATTTATTTGTTTGTTGAAATTCGTTGCATTGGTGTACAAATTTCAAATAAAAATATTGTTAACAATTCTTAATGCCAGAGCTCACCGTTTAGTGGTGTTGTGTTTGGCAAACTTTTAAAGTTCTCTTTTTAAATATCAACTGAAGCGCGTTATATAAAAGTTAAAGGATTACTCAAGGGCCGGTTTTATAACCGTCCGTTCTTAATGCTTAATACCATTTTAACTAATGTTTGGTCTACCGCCCGATTGTGCCGTTTTATAAACGTTCGTCAAATTACCGGTCTTTTGACAGTTGACAATGACAATATGTCATTTGCATTTGTGAAATGGGTTCCTCACCGAGCAGTGAAAGCGATGACGAGCGAATGGCAATTATTCAAGAAAAAAAATAGACGGTTAACGGTTCGTTACGATGGTTCGTATATAAAACTGGCCCTTAGCCGGTTATAAAAAAATCTTTATGTTTTATAATGTTATAAATTTCATGTTTTTTTTAGTACTCTAGACTAGGCACATGCCACAACACGCGTTGAACAACGTAAACTTTCAAAATGAAACTATTTTTTTAAAAATATTATTTACAAGTTAAGATTACTATTCTAAAATTTTATTGATTGACTGGAAAAAATAGAAAAATTAAAACTCCGGGCTTGGAAATAAAAAAGAAAAAGAAAAATTGGGAATCAGCGACAAAAATATCCATGTTTTTTTATGGGTGCATTAGTACTCATGTACTAACACTTTATCTTATTGGATTAATGTTACATATTCAAAGCTTTTCATCTCAATGTGTTTCTTATTGTGCTACTAATCACATTTTGGAAGATAAATAATAATGTCATTACTCGTGTTTAAATTAGAGTTGGCTGACAACAAATATTAAAAAATAATGGAGTGGTAAGGAAGGGTTAATATTATTTTCTACAATGATTATATATTACATATATTTGTATAGCGCCCTCGAGGTGAACTTTCACAAAAACACCACTGTACAATTCATTAAAATATTATGTATGCATAGATTAAACATATGGCAATTAGCATATGCTGTTAAGGGGTTCAGTATCTGTGGAATAAACTATCAAAAATATAAAGGGACGGAAAAACCACGATGGCAAAAAAATGCGAATTATTTATACTGGGCTATACATACTGGGATAGCCCTGAAGTAAATGTTTTGTAGTGAGTATTTAAGAATAATATCCCCCATTGCCAAACGCTTAATTCTGCCCTCTACTGTGTACAACTCGACCGTTTGAAGCTGGCGATCGAGCAGAAGCGGCCAGCATTGGTGAATAGGAGGGGAATCGTGTTTCATCAGGACAACGCCAGGCCGCACACATCGTTGATGACGCGCCAGAAGCTCCGGGAGCTCGGATGGGAAGTTCTTATGCATCCACCCTATAGTCCGGACCTGGTAGCGAGTGACTACCACCTGTTCCTGTCTATGGCCAACGCCCTTGGGGGTACAAATTTGGCCTCAATAGAGGCCTGTGAAAATTGGTTTTCCGAGTTTTTTGCCAATAGGGACAAGAGCTTCTACGAGAGGGGCATTATGAAGTTGGATTCTCGTTGGCAACAAATTATTAAATAGAACGGCGCAATTTTGACTGAAATCGGATGATTGTAACACTTTTTATAAAGCATTGAAATAAAGCGAAAAATTCGAAATTAGTTTTTCGCCAACCGTTTTATTAATGTATTCTATGGTATATCTCACGTTCAACAATATTGTTGACAGAATAAAATACCTAATGACCAATGAGAAGCTTATACTATTTTGTATAAAAATAAGCATAATTCCTAGGAGTAATTTAGGCCCAGGTACCTACGTCCTTATCATCCACGACGGGTTATTATAATAATATTATTGTCAAACATTACAATGCGCAGACCTTTATAAAAAAGACACAATATTGTCATGACCCCAATACACAACAATAATTCACATGACATGTCGCCGTCTCAGCATTACAGGGAATTTTCAACCAAACTCTAAACTGAGGCCAACTAAGCATCGAAATAGAATTCACTAGGTTGTTTTAGGGCTTATAACAGTGCGTGATCATCAAAATACACACCAGCCTATTCGGATATGGAGAGACAGAGGCATAAAAAATCCTGGACGCTGATTTTTGCAAACTTCTATAAGGGTTGTTGAAACACGCATATTTGGAACCAGCAAAAGTAAAAACGGATAGAACATCGAAATGTGGTGTTGGAGAAGAGTGCTCAGGATGCCGTGGACAGCCATGCACACTAATCTATCCATTGTGGAAGAGGCTATCAACTGTTGCGTTGTGCGCCAAATTGAGGACTCGATACTGGATGAGTTCATGATGTCCGCGGCGCTCCATGCAGCGCCAGACCGTGAGGAGTTGAAGAGCCTGGTTCATTAAAGTAATTGGAGTGGCGGTGACGATCCTCAGCAATGAGACAACGACTCAAGAAGGCAAAATTCTATTTTCAATTGCGTCCATGAATTCCGGCCAGTTCAACTGCCGTATTTCTTCCTCCTGTTTTATTTTTCATGCGATGGAGTAGAATTAGTAGAGGCCTTATAGAATGGGGCTATTCGGGCAGTCGACGTCATCGGGAATCACTTGATTCAGCACCGTGTGCCGAAACCTGAAACTGGTGAGGTGGACATTCTTTCATGGCATATTCTCCAGCTTGTATGTATCCATATTCACACAGATCAGAATCCGACCCCATTTGAGCATCATTGCACAGCGACTGACTGCACTGAATGCGGGTGTAACGCCCACGTCTTCCGGGGAGAGAGAACCCTGGCAGTTTAATAATTGAGTCCATAACAAGGTGCTTGTTTTTCACACCACTGAGTTCACCACGGCAAACGCAAATCCTTTGAGGCCTTTTTTTTTTTTTTTGGGAATGTACTGCCTTGATGAAAAATATTATAATTTGAATACAATACCTACTTCAATCATTATAATTATGAACCTTTTCACTTGAAATATTATTAAATTTATTTTATTTTAATAACTTTTTTTTCCATCAGCGCAAAGTTTTATATACCCACAATGTGCCCTTATTCTTGCTTTCTAATTTAGAGATATTCTTGAATTTTACATTTGTTGTTTTACACGCTCATAAGGGTTGTTTATAACAAATTAAATTTAATTCTTATAATATGTAAATATCTTCCCAACATGAAATATATCTATCTAATTACTTTTATAAAATACCTACCTATAAGCATTTACTATGTTAATCCCTGCCTGCTTTGACGTTCTATCTGTTTTTTTTTTATATGTTATCCCATTCTATTACATGCAAGCATATCTCTGTCTCATTGTTTCGTTTTATATTTTGTCTCTTTCTTATTATAGTTTGTACTATGTCTCACCTATATGTATGCTCACTCTATGTATTAATGTTACCCTAACGAAGCTTGCGATAAGCGAAATTGGTTGGTGATAAATTAAAAAATAAATTTGTGATAAAAAAAGGGTATTTTATGTATTGTTCTATATTTCTATCATTTAATGTTTTATTTTGGCTCTTTATTGCTTACATTTTTCTCATTTCTCATATTATATTTTATGTCTTATACTTTAAGATATATTGTGTAAAATCCGAAAGGTGTTAATGATTCAAATAAATAATTAAAGGACACATTAAATCATGTTTTTATCATATGTATTAAGTATTCATAATAATATTGTTAAAAAAATGCAATTTTGCCTGACGAAAATACCAAGAATGTACAAGAAAATTGTGACTTCAATCAAAACTACCTAGATTACAAGGCCGAGACACTGAATCAAATTGGCATCTTAACTTGTATGAGAAACTCGAAAAAAAAAAATTTTTTAATTTTATTTTTTAAATGAACTAAATCGTCTTAAAACGGAAATTTTCGAATTTTTTTGCAGTGTCCCGGCCTTGTGATCTAGGTGGTTTTGCTTCGGTCGATTTAGGTGGGTAGATTATATCTATAGCATACATTAATATGTTAAAATACAAAGGTAATTGACAGAAGAAACTAAACACGAGAATTTCTCATTTAGGGGGGTATTAAATTTGAAAAAAGGAAACTAAAGGGATTATTTAAATAAAAAATAATAAAAAAATAGTACTTAAATACACTTTTGTCATTACCATGTAAACAATGTTCTTAATTATGTCTAATAAATATTTGAAAAAAAACAGGGGGAAATTGTGAACTTACAGCGAAAAGTGGACAAGTCAAAGTCATTGGTTTTTGGCAGATTAAGATTGATGATTTTTGCATTGATGCAGGCTCATTGTTTTGCAATTTATGATATTTTAAAATTAAAGTATATTGTTTTTTATGTACGTAAAAAATATTCTGACTTGCGAAGCTGTAAGTTTGCGTCTATGCAAAGGACTTCAGTGTTAGTCTGCTAACGAACAAGGATCATGACTTGGCCACTTTTATTAATTTTATTTTACGCCCGTCTGAACTTTTATAGGGATTTTTACAAAAAAATATAAGGACCTCAAAAATTACAAGTACATAACAATTTTAAATCATAAAGTAACGAACAATTTTTTTAAATGTTTAACAGTAACATACGATAGAAAACTAAAACAATATTATAACACAAATGTTTAACGCTACATTATCCAAGATACAACTATTATTCCTAGGATTCATGGTGCTGGTATAGATGACGCTTTACTTCATAAATGGAGTCAGGAAATATATCAACAATACCTCAGAACTTGTTGCCCAGGGGGCCAGTACAGTCGAATTGATTTCGCGAGCACGGTTGCGATCGTTAGGCGTGTCGATAGCCAATCCGATATTGACAACAAAATAAATAAGAATTCGCCCTACGATAGCAATACTTGCGGATATTGTCTATGGATAGGCATTCCTAATTGTCAAATGTCAAACGTACATTCGAATAAATTAACAATGTCGAATTCAATGTTCACGAAGATATCATAATAATATTGAATCAGTTTAATATAATCGTACATTGGCAGTCCACATGTACTTTTGTGACCAATAAATTAGTTCATCGGTTAATGAGATCTTTAGCCATAACTCACATTGTAATGTCATTGATAACTCGTGATATTCTGAACAACAGTTTGAATTACGTTTCTCCAAGTTCGAGCTTTCGTCTACAAGCTTCAGACAGTAATTTTGAATAAGGAATGACATTATAAAAAAGGGTGTATATTGATTGACACTTAACTGAAATATGTCTGTCACCCAAGAAAGCGTGCCAAATTAACCCGGCTTTGTCTATCGACTGTTGGCATATTTGTATATCAATTGTTGACCGTGCTCGCACAATCCGCCTAACCCCCCCTCATAACCATAGATGAAGGATTTAGGCAATATCGTATTGATATAAGGTTTTGTCGATCGACCGTGCTAGGGACCCAAATCATGCATTCTCTTGGTTAGTGAAAGTATTAATTGTTTTTGTTTTTTAATTCGTAGAACACCAATTAATTTTTTTAAATTTAATGTAAATCAAATTTAATAATGTTATAATTAAGTTCTGCAAGTATTTATAGTTTTTTTATTGTGACAGCTGTTTCGGCGTTTAAGGCCATTTTCAAACTGTGGTTAATACGCATTGTGACGACTTATTCGTCGTCTAAGTCGTCACGTTTGAAAATGGCCTTAAATGCCGAAACAGCTGTCACAATAATAAAAACTAGAAATACTTGCAGAACTTAATGGATAACATTATTAAATTTGATTAAAATTAAGTTTAAAAAAAAAAAGTTTGTGAATGTGACTAATAGTTGGTTGTTATGTGTGTGTTGCAAAAAAATGTCAGAATTTGTTTTGTGTTCCTCGTCGGTAATAGTAATAGTGACAACGATGGCAGGGCTGTTAATTAGGTAGTTAATGATTCCAAATAATACAGCTATTATTATATAAGGCAGCGTGCCAACTGTCGCCAAACTACGACCAAACTGCACAGACTGTCATGTCTAGCATTACTATCATAATTAGCATGTACAATATGTACATATATCATCCTCAAACTGATCAGAGGTATACAAATACAGCCGTGATGAATCATATACAAACTCATACCACTGTTGTTCAACATCAGGTTATGTTTATTCTGATTTTTGTAAATAGTAAGATTTTGTATCACACATAAACACGTTCAATGATTGTGTATATTATCACTGATAATAAGGACAACAATCACTATATAATTTATTTTAAAATGTAAAAATGTTATTTGTAAGTCTCTTATTCTAAACAATAGATGTAAGCAATACAACAATATTGTATAAAGGACCCATCTGCTCATAAATATGTCTGTCACTAGTTTTAAGTCAATAGTTATAATTCTTAGTTGTAAGTCGTTAGCTATATAAGTCTTAGATGTAAGTCACTAATTATAGGTTTGAATTAGTTAGTTTCAAGATCATTAGTTATAAATCTTAACTGTAAGTCTAATTGATAAGTTATAGGTTAGATATATTATTTATTTATTTATTATATTATATACGCCCTATATGGGCTTTTACATATTAAGTTAGTTATAATAGTCACACAGATACAAAACACATTACAGTAGGTACATAGACAAAATAACGAACAAATACGGGAATAACATAGTGTAAGTACCATTCCAACTAATTAGCTACAGAGTCGAATATTCAAAACATATATCCCGTTCACTTATGAATTACTTAAAATTATGCTGTAAAGCGCCCTTGAGATAATTTTCTTACAAAAACGGCGCTATAGAAATAATCCTTATATATATATTTTTTTATCACAAGAGTCCCAACTGCTCCCAACCTTCTGGAGTCAGTGAGACTATGGCATTCCCAATTGGGGAATGTTGTGAGGCTGAAGGTATTGGGGAGGGGAAGGAGAAGGGGGAGAGGAAGGTGGAGAAATTTCTGGCTATTCAAATCTGGTCACCAAATACGGCTAAAAGCCATTTCAAGCAACGTTTCAATTCTGAATGGTGGTCTTTTACCAGGGCGATACTGAGAGTATCTTCTACTCTGGAACGTGCGCAAATATACTATATATATATTATTTTTAAATGAATTAATTGAGAAACAACACAAATTAATTAAATAAAATTTACTTGCGCGCGCCGGGATTTGAAGCTGCTACCTTCGGATTCGTAGTCGAGAGCCTTACCCCTCGACCATATTATTATTATTTATATTAGTTATTATTATTAAGGGAAAATGAAAGTTATTCGGCGAGGCACCGCTGTACGTATAATAGGCGAACGTTTGCGATACTTTTGTCTGTGGGATTTCATGGCCCATCTCACTTGTTTCTATTAACTATGATCAAATACCTACTAACTACCAGACTAATGAAGGTACTTGTAGTTGCGTAGAGGCCAATCTTGTGGACATATAATTCGTTTACAATGTCAAGCATAATAGCTACTATCGTTTCAAAGCATCATATAATGGATTCGATTAGAGAATGGTCACCTTAATTTAACAGTATTTTGAAAAATCTTATTTAAATTAAATTATCAAGTGGAAAACACACATGTTAAATAACCATAGGATTACGTTTTGAAAATCTAAATTGTAGTAATATGAATAAATTCATTAAAAATTACTTTATAATCACCACTTTATTAATATATACATATCAACATGTTTCGAGAGCGAAGCTTTCCTCATCAGGACATACAGAATACTAAAAAATAATAATGTCAAGTATAGACAAATGATAAACATAGAACACATTAATATAAGAATAGACAATTGATTAAAGTAGGTAAGTAATTGATCAAAAATGAAACATTGAATAACAAATTTATATTAGAAATTAAAAAAGAAATTGTTTTTATTATTAATATTAATATAAAGTATTTTTTAAATTTATTTATTAATAACGACGCCACAAAGTGAATACCAATCGTTTGAAGAAATTACATCATATAATAGAGTATGGTCACGTTTAGATTGTGGTCACCTTAATTTTTCAGTAATTTGAAAAATCTTATTAAAATGTTAAATATAATTTTTTTTGACACAATAAAATTAGAAAGTTTTGACTGCCCAACTGGGAAAAAAACCGTTTTAGGGCAGTCAAATTGACAAATTTAGCTTATGTTATGTGCCATTATACAAAATAGAAAGAAAAAAATAGTATTGCCACCGTATGGCAATAAGAGACATTTAGAAAAAAGGTGTAATAAAGATATAAAGAATAGTACAGAAAAATATATTAAATATATTTCGTCTAGCAAGTACAAAAAGCAACTTTAGTAAATTGTTTACCACCACATGTTTGTCCCTTTCCATTCCTTGGTTAGGGCCTTCAACCCAGTTAACATCCCCTCCCAAAGAGCACAAACAATGCAACACAAATTCAGTAAAGCAAATCGAGCCATGAGATGGTAATAGTAATAAGGCCAAAGCGCCACTAATGTATATGTTTGTAATTATAAAAAAAAAAAAAAATTAAGAATTAACTGTCAGTCAGCATATGTTCGCTTTTGACTCCCCCTTAACCAAGAAGCCAATCATAGACCAATTTGCGCAGAGCAATTGCACTTTTCGATTTCCATGTATCAGGTATGATGTTGAACATTTTTAGACCTAAGTATGAAAATTTGCCTTTGATCAAGGGATGTCATGGTAGTAGGTGGAACTATTGGATTGCTTCTAGAATGACGAGTGTCGTGATAGTGGTCTATGGATGGGTAGTGGTGACGTTGTTTTTGTGTGTGTAATATAATTTTTTTCATGTATAATTGTGTTACATCGAGAACGCGTGCATCTCTTTAAATAATACGCCACTGGGGCACCTAAAAGGTTTTTTAAGAATGACTCTTAGTAGTGATTTCTGTGATTTCGCTAGTGGATCCAATATTATTTTGGCACATCCGCCCCATCCCAAAGATGCATATTCTAGTAAAGAATTGCACATGGCATAGTATACTAGTTTATTTTTAGATCTTTCACACGGAGAATATTTCTAATAGACATGAATAGGTGAGTAAGTTATCTGACCTTTGTGGAAGTTGAGTTGATTTGTTCGTCCCATCTCAGAAATTTATCTATGATAAATAACCACAGGATTTCGTTTTTAAAATCTAAATAGTAGTAATATGCATTATTTAATGGCGAAGAAAAATATTTATTGAAGATCTTAGCTCGATTAACCTTCGCTGATGACTCACATTTGCCATTTCGTTATAAATAACGAGAAAATGTAGATAAAAACAAATATTAAGGCTAAACGAAACGCAATACGCGCTCAGAGATTGGGCTAATTTTAATATTTTAGAAGAAAAACAAACACTTTTAACAAGTAATGCTTTTAAATATTGAAATGAATTGTTTGTTGGCGGATATACACATGCAATATGAACAAGTCATTTAAGAAACTTATAAAAATACAATATATGATTGTGAAACTAACATACGAGTATGCAGCATTTTTATAAGTTCCTTGAAGAACTTGAGCTTTAGACTTACAATAACAATACATTCAATTTCATTTTCTGTATGTAACACGCTAACAAACAATTCATCTCAATATTTAAAGGTTATATATTAAGAGTTACTAGTGTTTATTTCTAAATTATTTGATTTGGCGCCATCTGTGATCGCGTATTTCGTTTCGTTTAACCTAACGGTGCGGTGTTCATAAAACAACAAAAATTTGACCTCTTTAGTAATTTCTTGCACATGCAAACCTAACCTCAATTAATATTTTAGATGTAAAACTAAAATTACTGTTTTTTTTATTTGAATACTGTTCCCAACTGTCTGGAGTAAGTGCTACTATGACATCCCCGATAGGGGAATGTTTTGAGGCTGAAGAGAGTGGAGAAAAGAAGGAGATGGAAAGAGGAACATGGGAAAGTCGTAATCATTGTGATCTGGTCACTAAACACGGCTAATGCCATTCGAGCAGCGTTTCAATTCTGAGTGGTGGTCTTTCACCAGGGGGTACTGAAAGTAGCTAACACTCTGGAATGGATTGATGCGTCCGTCACTCCTGGACACACTGACCCCTAGATTCTCCTCCTCTCCCTACTTTCCTTAAAAATACCCTCCACACAGTATCCCTAAAAATGACAAGGATCCTGAGAGAAATTATTTTTTCTCAGGACTTCTTGTGTGGAGTTAACACAAAATAAATAACAATAAATAAAATTATTTTGCTGAAGCCAGTATTCAAACCCGCGACCTCTGGATACGTATACAAGGATCTTAACCGCTCAACCACCGAGATTCTGACAATAATCCTAGCTAATGTTGAGGTTAAGTTAGAATGTGCACGAAATTACTGAGGAAGTGTTAGGATTTATGTGGTGTTTAATTAAGGCGAAGCTATCAGTGAAATCATTATCTCGATTAATCTATACCACGAATCGTTTTACATTATGAAACCAAAAAATATACTTAAATAGAATAAATTAATAAATTTAAACCTTTCCCAGAAATTCCTTGATAAAAATAAGTATTAACTTGTTAATTACGTTGTAAAAAAAATTAGCGTTAACTACAAAAATTTTTTTTTTCATAAGAAAATTATGAACGCATGTTAGAAACAAGTTATAAAAAATACTGCTTTATAGTTAAGATTATTTGTGAAAGTTTTCATATATATTTTTTTTCTTACTTACAAAATTCTTCACAAAATAAATAAAAACTGCATTATTAGGTCACAACAATCATTTCTAGACTTCGCTTGCCAAGCGAATTTTATGTATATTACCTGTATTCGTGGTGACATAAGACACACAGCTCGTAGCAATATTTTTGGCTAGAACATCCGACATAATATTTTATTTTATTTATTTTATTATAGAAACAAAACAGTTCATTTGTTACAGTGAAAAACAATTTTCAGAAATTAAATTTACAAAGTGGGTACCTATGATATGTTTCCATGTAATTTCTGATGTACACTTGTATTTACCGGGTGACATGTGTATTGTATAAGTGTGTGTATGTGTGCATGTGTTTGTAGGTGCAAGAAGTGGTGATCTACATATTATAGAAGTGATGCCATATGTATGCGCATTGAGCAGTTTATATTATTGCCAAGATGCTCCCTTTAAATGTGTTCAGTGAATTCGTAAAAATATCAATGATTAAATTGTATAGGTTAATATTACTGGATGAATTAAGAGTACGGTAAATTGGCGTAATATACCGAAACTTTTCGTGCAAAATGAAATATTTGTCTTCTAGTCATCACATTAAAACGTTAAAATAACAATATTAAGTGCCTTTGAATATAAAGAATTGTCTACCATCAAACAAGAAACCTTTTTGTGCCAACAATCCGTTAATTTGTTGTTACTCTTATATTAATCATCGGTAATGCACTTGAAAAATGGTTCATAAAAAAACCACTCCCCAAGGTGAACCGATACAAGTTAACTGAACCAAAATGGTAATTACTGTAATGAGCATCTTGCATGTATTTTTGATTGGCTTAGAAAAAACCATGTGAACACATTTTCATACTGGGAATATTGAGAATATGGAAATGCTACAAAAAATTGGTGTTTTCAAATAAATTTAACGTAAATGCTTGTTTTTAGCTCGTGATGTCACCATGTTAAAATGGTGTCTGTAAATTGTATGTTTTAAATAACAAGCTCCCGTTAGACAAATTACAAAAAGTGGTTTATCGGGACTTTTTGAATTGTATTTTTTTCTGTTTTAAAAATAAATTAAAAAATTTGTTCTAAAAAAAAATCCTTTTTGTTATGCATCGCTGAAGGGATTATTTTTAACGATTGGTAATTTAAAACGCATTATAAATTTGACGATTTTAGTTTTAGGACGTTGTTCAAACGAGTTTGTAAATTGATTTTCAATTTTTTCAGTTATTCCAACGATCGTAAGCCCGTGATATTTGGTTAATGCGCGTAATTTGACAGTTAATTGACAGCTGCGGCAACTTGGACTCTTTTTCTAAAAAGTATAATGGCTGTTCAAATGACAATAAAGAACACTTTTCATAGTTTATAAAAATGCTTCAATTTTGAAGATGATTTTTAAATTTATATAAAAAAAAATATTTTTTTAAATAAAATTTTAAGTAAATCAAATTTAATATTGTTATTATCAATTTTTGCAAGTATTTTAGCTGTTAATTATTGTTACAGCTGTTTTGGCGTAAAATGTGACCACACCGACTGCAGCGCTATTTACATTGGACAAACAGAAAAGGCTTTCTCAACTATTCGCGGGGTGATGTCACGAAGGCGGGATGGTGGAGCATTCGCAGTACGAACCTTATTTCGAACCATAACGGGTTGTTCTTATGCTGAACCGAGTATAGAGTCAAATAACATGTACGATGCTATAATAATAAAAGCACTCTTTCGAAATTCGCTGAACATCTCTAAATCCTTGGATATAGAAAGAAGGGACCTTAGATTAAATTTACTTCAGCAATTATAAATTACTAAATGAACGAATGATCCTGATAAAAAGGCAAAAATAACTGTTTGTTACCCACTCACGTATATTCACGAAATCTAAACAATATAATTCCTTAAAATAATTCAGATAGTTAAAAAGCAAATTAAATTCGTTGACTTAAATAGCATTGGTAAAGTGGGGAAAACAGCTTTCAACTGTAAGTAGCTCACAGAATAGAGAATTTTAATCATCACAATTATTTTCAAAGTAAATCGGTTTTACCGGTGATAAATCATTTTACACACCGTCCCAATTAAAATTGGGTGGGAGTAAATAAAATCATTTAAGTATCAGAGGGCGGATTATTTCACAGAATTTGAAGGATTTGTAATAATAACAGAACTTGAATAAAACATTCACAGAACTTGAATACAAACTTTGAATTTTTGATGAATTCTTCAAATTCGGTGAAACAACGCGCCCTCAATGCCTTAGAACTTTTCAGAACCAAAAAAAATAAATAAAATCATCATGCAAGAGGCTCATCGCATGGCAACATTAAACAACTAGAACTATTATAGTCAATGGTCGATACCTCTCGGGTTAACCTTCCGGTGTGTGTATTGGTGTAGAGTGTATTGGTGTAGTGGTGTACCAGCTGACACCATCCTCGGCGGTTCTTCCGGTCTGTTACCCTTTCATTGTACATTTCAAGGGGGGCGTTACCGGCTTGTCAACTCAATGATGCTAATAAAAATACAATTAATATAAATATGAATGTGAATGTGTAACAGGAGGTTCCATGGTAAAACAGAATATGATAAAATAAGACAGTGATAAAACAGAACAATAAAGAAAAACAACCTGACCTCACATAACCTAACATTATTTTTTATGTACACAGGGTATTAAGAGACGTATCTGACATACTTTAACCAGTTATTCCTGGCCATATTTGAAGTAAAAAATACGAATGAAATTTTGATCTCCGGCGACATTTTTTGTAGTTTTATTTTTATGTTTTTTGATTTTCAAATATATAAAATATGAAATAACTTCCCTCAGGGTCTATGCCATCTTTGAGGATACTGTGTGGAGGCTCGTTTAGAGGAGAGGAATAAGCGAAGTGTTGTAAGAGATCATTCCACAGCCGTGAGGTTGAACTCTAGAACGAGTCGTACAAACGACCCGTTCTGATGTGACAAATGTCAACCGTGTACAAATTTTGGGCACGCGTTTAGCGTGTATCCCGATTATGCAACAGTGTAGGGGGTTCAATGACACTAGATCCTCAGAGCATCTTCCATTGAAATTACGGTAAAACAAGGACAGCATTTCCACCTGACGTCTGTGCTCTAAATATTGCAATCTGTTTGTTAAATTAGGGGAATCTATGAAACGGACCGCCTGTTTTTGAACAGAGTCAAGGGTTTTTTTCAGATATTTTGAGGCTCCAGGCCAGAGGTGGCTGCCAAATTCAACCATGGGGCACACTTTCTATTTGTACAGGGTCAGCAGTTGTATACTGTTAAAATATCTGCGGCCCCTGTACACTGTGCAGGACATTCAGATTCTGAGAAGCTACTTGGCTCTGTCTTCGATAGAGCCCCCATATCTGAGATGGTCACTTAAAATTACACCACGCATAACGGAAAGTATCTTGAGAAGATTGCTTCCATTTAAAAAGACTAAATTGTCATTTCGATCCCCTTTGGACGTGATCAGACAGACGTGTCACTGATCGAATAAGGTGGTGGTGTCCTTAGATGGCATTGAAGGAGAGTTAGGGGGTTGAGAGGGAAATAAGAAAACGTTTAGTCGAAAGACGTATATTTCCGCTTGGCAATACAGATATCATATATTAACATGCACCGTGGCAAGAATCATACATTATGAAGAATGTAACAAGCTTTATTTTCCAAGGGAACGAACAAAATGCATATTACAAAGATGCCTTAGCAAATACGCTTTCGATATCCGTGTACAGTATCCTTGCTCGACATATCGCACATCCGCAACTACACTGCTTTATGTCAAAATATGTCAAACTGGAATGATTAGGCCTATGCTCTTTCAAAAATTGAGAAATTTTATTGCTTTTAATTTTAGGCAATTACGTTAACGTTACGTGAAAATATTACATATTAAACTGGGGGGTTGGCTACAGGGGGTGATCCTCCTGGGGCTATGCTTTAATTATATCTGTTTTATTTAACGCATTATTAGTATATTTAATGTAACTATAATCTTTGTGATCATACAACAAAAATTGGCCAAGTCAAAGCCCTTGTTTATTGGCCGACTGAGGCTCAGAGTTTCTCAACTTACATATGATTTTTTTTTTAAATTTAAAATTTATTTTATTTCAAATACTCGTACATTTTCGTTGTTTGCTCAGTATTTCCATTTTATACTTTCGAATGGATTTAAATATTCAGTACATTCTACAAAAAATCGTACAATTTGAACTCACTTTAGCTGTAATTGTACAATTATGACATGACACTACCCTCATCGCCTCTTCTAAAGAAGAAATGAATCACCTCCTTGCTAAAATAGAAGAAGAAAACTA